>JAVQJF010129190.1:0-25853 GCA_036023855.1 Gadopsis marmoratus
ACAACACACACACTCACACACACACACACACACACACACACACACACACACACACACACACACACACACACACACACACACCATGTTAATGGGAGTGCAGAGGCTCTGCAGATGCTAAACTTGTACCTGTGTTCGTCCCTCCTCGCAGCGACCCTCTGTTCTCGGCCCAGCGCCTGCCTCCTCATGGTTACCCACTGGAGCACCCCTTTAATAAAGATGGCTACCGCTACATACTGGCAGAACCGGATCCTCACGCTCCAGACCCAGAGAAGCTCGAACTGGACTGCTGGGCCGGCAAACCCATACCTGGTGATCTGTACAGGGCCTGTCTGTATGAGAGGGTGCTGCTGGCCTTACATGACCGAGGTACTGAGACGATGTCCAAACGCTTTACTAGGAATATACGATGGTCATCCCAGTCATGTTTACATGCTCATATGTGTTTGTGGTGCAGCGCCTCAGCTGAAGATTTCTGACGACCGTCTGACGGTGACCGGGGAGAAGGGCTACTCCATGGTGCGAGCCTCCCATGGCATCCGGAAGGGCGCCTGGTACTTTGAGGTTTCTGTGGAAGACATGCCTCCAGATACTGCAGCCAGGCTCGGCTGGTCTCAACCACTCGGTCAGCCGTGCTTCATTCTCATGCAAACCTCTTTACATTCAGGAGCAACGGGCATGATTTAGGACCAGACTGTAGAGTAGACTTGTAACGGCACTAACAAAGCGTTCAATTCAGTTCAATTCAGTTTTATTTATATGGCACAGAGTTATCTCATAGCACTTGTTAATATAGAGCAAGTCTATATGTGTTTTTACACCGTTGTACGAGGGATGCCTCTCCAAAACTGGTTCTGAATGTGGATTTCTTGATACTAGAAGGCGCTTTGCATAAGAAATTTCAGTCAGAGGAGAGAGGAACCAGTTTAAAATAGTATTTGATGTGTGTGCAGTCTTGCTAAACACAGATGCTCCAAAAAACCTTATTCTACCTTTGTTAAGAATAAAAGAATTCATGCAATGTTAAAGCATATATTTTATGTTGCAGGCAACCTGCAGGCGCCTCTGGGTTACGACAAGTTCAGCTACTCGTGGCGCAGCAAGAAGGGCACGCGGTTTCACCAGTCGATAGGGAAGCATTACTCCTCAAGCTACGGTCAGGGAGACACGCTGGGGTTCTTCATAGAGCTGCCGGACGCCACAGAGACCGCCAAGGCTCTGCCTGATACATACAAGGACAAGGTGACGCCCGAGACACGATGACGGCTACGCCGGCCGAACCCACGATGTTATTCTGACAGCTTCTCTTAAATCTGCTCTCTGCTCAGGCGCTGATTAAGTTCAAGAGCTACCTGTACTTCGAGGAGAAGGACTACGTAGACAAAGCGGAGAAAAGCCTCAAGTCGATGAGCGCCAGCAGGGTGAGAGAACCTCCGCAGCGTGAAGTCCAGTTAGCACCTAGTTCTGTTTGCTGCTGTTGACTCGTGGATTCTGTTTGTCAGATGATTTTCTATAAAAACGGAGTGAACCAAGGTGTCGCCTTTGAAAACCTGTACGAAGGCATGTACTTCCCCGCCATCTCGGTCTACAAGAGCTGCACGGTGAGTGTGATGCATTCACTTCTGGCAATTCCTGTTTGGCACAGCAGGGGGAAAGTACAAACAGGTGGAGCAGGTTAAAATAGGTTAGATAGATAGATAGATGTACTTTATTGATCCCGTGAGGGAAATAGTTTTGTTTCTTTTACAAGGTATTGTTTGGAACATAGATTCAGACAGACTGCCAATGATTTAATATTATTTATGGCCATTGTTGTATTTCTTAGACCAAATAGAAATGTTTGTTAATAATCACACTCTCTCTCACATTATTACTTTTAATAAACCTTGCGGCTCGTAGGTTTCTTGTTGTCATTAGTCCACGTGTTAATTTTTCTGCTTGCTAAACTTTACTCTCTTTTCAGGTGTCTGTCAATTTTGGTCCACATTTCAAACACCCTCCGAAGGACGTGAAGTACCAGCCGGTGAGAGCGTCTGTTGAACAATCCCGTCCTTACACCGCCCACACTGACCTCCACTGAGCTTTGATTCATCTCTTGTGGTTGCGTTCTCAGATGAGCGACATGGGCTGGGGCGCCGTGATCGAACACACGCTTTCCGACATGCTGTACCACGTGGAGACGGACGTGGACGGACGACGCAGCCCTCCGTGGGAAGGATGAACGCAGCTTCACTTCAGTACGCACACATACTCCCACCCAGCCAAAACAAAACATGGTTCCTCCATGAGATGGTAAAATGAAAGCACCACACGCTGCAGTAAAGTGACGGTGTTGCATGTTACGGGGCAGGAAGTTGAAACCCAATCACCTTGTGGTGAAGGTGATTCCACCAAGCTAATAATGGATCATCTTTTGTTAGCGTGTCGTCAGCTGACGCTCAACATCTGGCAACTAAATCAACTGATTTTTGGTGCTCTGCTTTAAAATGCTCATATTTTGAAGTTGTTGGTGCAGAGATCTCACTGGGACTCTCGTTGGTCATCTGAGATGTTCTGCAGCGTTTCACTGTGTAGACGAGAGCAGGCTGCAGTCTGTAGTGTTTTCAGTCTTACTACTTTTTTTTTATTTGTTTTACAATGTGTGTCAGTTATTTACTGTTTTATACTCTGTTCAATAAAAAAAAACTGCTACATAGTCAAAGTGGAACTCATTCATGAAACCTGGGTTTCAAATAAAGAATCTGACATTAAACCAGCAGTTTCCAACCACGATCTACAAGAAGTATGAAAATATAAAAAAAAATGTCCAAACAACAATCCATAATCCAAAGATATTTAATTTGGTATCATTTAAGACGAAATATTCACATTAGGAACCAGAAGGCTGTACATTTCTGGCATCTTGTTTGCTTAAAAAGCAACGATTAATTAGCTGCCAAGCTCGTAACTGAAAAAACAAATCACGTCAGCTGGATAATGGAAACGACGCTGATCGCAGCTTCTGGCCGTCAGATTTCTTAATTTGAAACATTTTGAGAGGCTTTTTTTTTTTTTACAAAAGAGGTGAAAGTGTCCAGGATTTCATCAGAAAAAAACAAAAAAACAAATGCGGAATAAAGTCTGTAAAAGCAAACGTGATGTTTTGCGACGTCACATGCTGGTGTCAAAATTCAAGTACTTAACAGAAAGCTACTGCCGTAAGGAGTTTCTTGGAGTGGTTGGTGCGTGTGCAGCAGTATTCTACATTTACCTGAGAAGTGCTAACATAGCATGCAGCTGTGAGAACAATGCAAACGCACAGAAACGAAACGCGACTGCCTCCGCCGGGGTTTGCTGCTTCAGTGGGTGCTTGTTGTTGGTCAGTGTCTTTGTAACGCAGTCTCTGTGCCGGGCCGCTCCTCACAGGGTGGTGCTGAGGAGTCCTGACTTCATGTAGGCTTCATTGGACACCAAACTCTGTCTGCTTTCGTCTGACGCCTCCGCATGGTGCTGGTGGAGGAAAGAAGTATTCAGCCATCGCACAGCAGCACGGGACACTTTGAGAAACTGTCATCCGGAGTTCTTACGTGTCTGCGGAAGATTCGGTCCAGCAGGCTGCGTTTGGGGCTCTCGGGGGTCTGGGACCAATCGAGGTCTGGAGATCGAGATCCCTCGGGGCCAAAGAGATTCAGCTCCCTGAAGCATCCCGTTTCTATCACCTGCGGAGGAGGAGGAGGTTTGTAGACTCTGTCTGGACACGTGGGCCGATGCAACCAAGAAATGAACCCACCTCGTTTTGCCAGGTTATAGGAACGCTGCCCGTGTTGAACTTGGAGTAGAAGTCGTGGTCTGTCTGGTCCAGAGTGACCCCCTTCACTGTGGAAAACTCGTCAATGTCCTGCACATCGCTGCAGTACACCAGTCTGGGCTGCAGGTGGAGAAACGGTCACAACATGCACTTTTCCTATGTTCTCATATATCATCCACCTCCACATTTACTACATTTTAACATAATTTACATGTTTTAGAGCCAAAGTTACTTTGCATATTAACATTTCACATAATATTTGATGTGTTGTTATGGATTAAACTGGCCTGTATAAAGTTCATACCACGATCCAAACAAGCCAAATTTATATACGGCAGTAAGTCTACACGTTTAGTTTATTTCAATACAATGTTAATAAGTTATCAATAAATGGACTCTGGGTGCCCTGATCTTATTAATCGCTTATACCTCAATACTGTAATAAAGCCCTTAGTTATACTCGTAAAGCTTATTTTATTGGTGCAGAAGTTCCTAATATATTATAATATTAAAAAATATATTATACATAGTCTTTTTTGAGAAACTTCCAGGGAAGGTATTATAAAATTATGAACCAATAAATCCTCCATAAAGCGGCTCATTAGAACGTGGCACCAGATGCAAATGTGTTTATTAAAAGTTCATTTTTATATTGTAGTACTTTCACTTGTTTACACTGTAGTACTGCTACTTTGCAGAAAGTGCTCTGAGTCGGACTGTAAACTGTCTGAACCGTCATGTGACTACTTGCATCAGGTTTGAATGGAGGCTCGACGAGTCCGGCCTCCAGCATCCTGAAGTTAATCTTTTGGAAGAACGGGTGCCTCTGTACTTCTCTCCCCCCCGAGCTCTGGCTACCCAGCCTCTGTTTGGGGTCCTTGGCCAGCAGCTACACAGATAACAGGAACGAAAACCTGTTCATTTCTTGAAATTGAATATATTCGACTGAGTCGTGGAAGCTGGCCGTCGGGCCGGACTTACCGAGGAGCAGAGGTCTTTCACCTCCTTGCTGAACTTGTCCCCGTATTCCTCCTGTTCTGTCTGAATCCTCCTCTCCGTCTCCGAGGTTTTCGGATGCTCTCCTCGGTTCCTGAACGGGGGCTGCCCTGCGGTCATTTCATAGATCAGGCACCCGAGGCCCCACCAGTCGACACTCATCCCATAATACTTGTGGCCGATCACCTCGGGAGCTGGAATCAGGACGCACACCAGTCAACTATCTGCTCTGCTGCTGCAGCTTGGGATCGTGCAGTAATTCACTTGTTGCCTGTCAAAGTGTTACGTGGTTCACGGAGCAGCGTTTTCATCCCAACCGCCACAGAACGTTGGCAGCAGCTCGTTCTTTAGTCCAGACACAAATGACTGTCAGCACAGCTGCTGTGTGACTTGCCGTGGCTCAGATAGACATATGCGTGGTGCCTAGAGGTGTGACGGACTTTTGTATTTGTTCATGGATAGTGTACAAACTAAATATAACCTCCTTTGGTGTAATAATATTTTGAGTTAACATCTGTGTTTTGTCACCGTCATCAGTGCAAAGTGAAAGTTACCAGGTCTTAATAAGGTCAGAATGAAAAGATGAGTTTTTGTGATATTTTTACACATACGGCAGCGAGTTAAGGGTTAAACATACAGGTCCCCCAGATGAATCCTCCTGATATAGGTTACCAAAGACCTTTACATCCTCTGGCTAATATTACGTTTGCGTCACGACGGCTGAAGATCAAGAACAAATGCTGCATCTGAATTTTCCCACAGGACTAGTGTTACCTGGAGATCTGGCCTGTGGTCATGATCCTGTCATATTCTTACGTTTTAAAGTAGAACGTCCAGCGCAAATGACCTGCCACGTTTTTGCCAAACACTGAGGTCATGTGATCGTTTTACTCCCGTGTTAATTTTCATCTCAGTGATGCGTGAGCTGTATTTTGTGTTTTTGTTTCCTCCTCGCCTTCCTGCTTGCAGTTATAAGTGAAAGATTTGAGAGCACCGACGGGCGCCGGACAGCGAGCTTGTCCTCTTTTGAATAAAGAGTGAAATCGGCCTCTGTGGTTTTCTCCTGAGGTGAAAGCCACCAGACTCTTGGCTTGACGTCAGTAATGTGAGCTTACACGTGCGTACCCATATATCCCAGCGTTCCCACCATGCCTCGCACCAGGCTCCCCTCTGACAGCTGCACAGCCAGGCCCAGGTCAGAGATGCGGATGTGTCCTTGGGGGAACAAACACCAATAAAATAAAAAATCCACTCAACTGGTTTGAGATTGTTTTGCTGTCATGACGTACTTTCCCTTCTGCCCAATCAATTCCTGCTTCCCTCCCTTGCAGCCTCAGGAGTTAGCACTGGTTCTATGAAATACAAGAACCCTGTGACAACTGTATGTACTCTAACCAGTAACTTGTCATTACTAAGGCATGTAAAAACAAAGGTGGTTCCGGGCCTTCAAACCTGCTGCCAAGAATCAAGGAACAGGTGCAGAGCTTTCTTAATTTAGACGACACATCACCTGATTCCTACAAGCTTTTCACTTCCTCAACCCGCCTTTGTACCCATGTCAAAAAAAAAAACGTCAAGAACAGGTAGAAGAAGAATGAATCAGATTGTCTGGCAGAGAGCCGCGTGTTGTCATTCAGGCTAATTTCAGCGCTAAAAATAGCCACGCCAGAAGGTGGCTGTCAAACGTGTCGTCTTGTTCCGTCTACAGATTTAGGAATGTGACCCGCTGCAGAGCATCTAGTCGTTGCTATTTCTGTCTGCTGTGGCTGCACATACCGTTGTCATCCAGGAGAATGTTTTCTGGTTTCAGATCCCTGGAAGATCAAACACAGCAGTTGGTTTGTACGTCCAGGTCGTCCGAGATCACGTGACTTACTGTGAAGAATGCACCCACCTGTACAATATTGACTTCTGCTGGAGGTGAATTAAACCACAGCACACTTCTGCAGCGTAGAACCGCACTCGGTCTCGGTCCAGGCCAGGCGCTCCGATGTTATAAATATGAAACCTCAAGTCGCCGCCGCTCATCATGGTCAGCACCATGCAGAGGGCGTGCTTGGTCTCGTAAGCGTACGCCAGATTCACCTAAATGGAGAACAGGGAACGTGCATGCGGAGTGGAAATCAGTTAGAAAGCTCTGATGTTCAGCCCCAAACAATCAACATGTTAGTGCGTCTCTCAGTCCTGTCTGACTTCCTGTTCTCTGAGCCCATTGGTTCCTACTGAAGATGTAAATCTTTAAAAACAACTCACAGATATACAGCGATCAGCCAGAACTTCATGACCACTGACAGGTGAAGTGAAGAACACTGATTATCTGGTTACCATGGCGCCTGGCAGTGGGGGGGATATATGAGGCAGCAGGTTGATGTGTTGAAGCAGGAAAAATGGGCAGCGGAAGGATGTGACAAGGAACCAAACTGTGATGCTGGACGACTGGGTCAGAGCATCTCCAACACTGCAGCTCTGGTGGGCTGTTCTGGTCTGCAGGGGGAAGCACCTACCAGAAGTGGTCCAAGGGAGGAGAACCAGCTGAACCGTGCTGTCTGAACGTTAGGGTTGATCTCTGTATATGATATTAATATTATTACACAGATTGGTTTAAGTACTGAAAAAATAACTGAATGATATGATATAGGAGCTGAAATCTTTCATATTTAGGTCTCAGTGGTTAAAGGTTGTTACGGCAGATGAATGTCCCTGTAATGATCAGGTGACCACATGCTGTTGGTCAGTTAGTTTAAGTCGTTGCTTGTAGAACACGGTGGACCAAACCTTTTGACTGGTTTTCCTCAGTGCTGGAAGAAGTACTCTGGTGTAAAAGTACAAATACTATACTGTAAATACGAGTAAAGGTTCTTGTTATTGCGCAGTAAAATGTCCCTCGTATGGATTCATTAATGTCTGTGCAGCATTTTACTGCTGTAGAGGTTTGGTTTGTAAAACCTGTGAAAATAGTGCGACATCCCGTCACAATGAGCCCAAAGTGACTCCTTCACATCCAACAGTCCAAATCTCAACGTTAACATTATTCACATCAGTCAAATGATCTTTATTTTGACCGATCGATTACCTGACTTATCGTTTCGGCTCTAATTGTAGAAGTTGTGTAATTCATATTTTCTAAACTCAAAAATCTAAATCTGTAAATTAACTCCAGCTGTCTGATAAACAAGAAAAGTACCACACTTACAGTACCTCTGAACTGTAGTGAAGTAAAAGTATAAAATAGCATGAAAATTAAATACTGATACTAAGAGGAAAGTACAAGTACAGTACACCACTGGTTATCATCATACGAGGGTGTGAACGTGTATTTTGTTGCTGTTGTTGAATGCTAACACAAAATATATATATTTAAAATCACGAGGTGCTTCACGTGATCAGCTGCCACATCATTCAGCTGGTCGGGAAGACGAGTTGCCTTTCTGAACAGAATGTAGATTAAAAAGGCCGGCAGCTACACTTCATCTGCTGCCGGCAGCGTTTCGGATGAGTAACAGCTGAAATGTGATGTTTGACAGCTGATTTCCTCCCTGAGTTGTCGCTGCTCTGTGTTGAAGGGTTGAGCTCCAGGTCGCTGGTCTCCAGTCAGCAGGTGTCGGGACACTCCTCCACCGGTACGTCTGTTAATGTGCTGTTAATGCCAACCACGTCCATGCATAATCATCCGCCGCTCCTCCTGTCTCCCGTTGTTCCTCGGATATTTTAGGAGCCCGGGGAGTGTCTGTGCGTCACGGCAACGCTTTAATGATTGTGTTTACAAATGTGAAAAAAAAATAGTACTGCTTTACATTCCTTCACTGTCTCTGCATGTTTGGATCTCTGTAATTCAAAATCTGGGATTACTGTATGTCCTTAAATAAAAACCGGTAATCAGGTAACAGCCGGGTCTCCAGTAGCGGCCGAGGGTGTGGTCGACACGATTAAATAAAGGCCGGGGAAACAAAAGTAAACTCCCGGTGGCTGTTTATTATGTGCTGCCAACTAACGTTGGCATCACATTAATTTGATAAAATCAACATCATCACGCTATTTTCAACACTGTTGCTCTGGATTACTCATCTAAAGTGTTATTGTCTGATTTCACTGTAGACGTGTGTTTACGTCTCAGCCAAACTGGCCAAAAATGTTGTAGTAGCTCATAAGTGCCACAAGATGGCAGCAGCTACATTTCAAGCGCTGTACGGGAACTTTGCAAGTCAACTCATTTTTGCAAATGTTACACAATAAAAGAAATGAAGGTTGGAGGGTTTCTGTCCACTGAAACGCTACAAGGCTTTTAATTTGAAACTGATACAGGAAGTGTTGAGTCACAGCGTGATGCAGTAACTTTAACAAGGCAAACGAAGCTTCGTACTAAAATATAAACCAATTATAAAACCAATCATCAAACAGAGGGAATTAGAAATAAAGAAATAAAGGCCCCGGCTGCTATCTGAGGACGTACGGTACATTTTTGTCTTTAAAACGTTTCAAGTGTTAATAAAACACGTTAAATATACAAAACAAACGAGAAAAAGTTTATTTTCTTGCCTCAGTTGGATGAAGTGAGCAGCTTTGTCACTTTACTTTAAGATTATTAAATAAACGTATTTTCTAAAATGTCAATTCCAGTGACAGACAGGCAGACAGGCAGGCAGACAGACAGGCAGACAGGCAGGCAGACAGACAGACAGGCAGACATTGTCTGGCTGGTAGCACTGTGGTTTCTTTTTAAATGTTTGAATCATTTGTCCGTTTCTCTGCTGCATGTCTTCTTCAGCTCAGGCTCTCGGTGTCGATCGCAGACTCATAGATTATCCACTAAGTTTGCATCATATGAAGCGAACTGGCTAAATGTTTCTTGCCACCTGGGAGCACAACAAAAGGCCAGAGGACTGCCTGGTCTCCTGGCTGTCCTGGTGGGTCAGTAAATCAAATATCTAACCCTTCTCTCCTGAGAACAGCTCGCTGCTTAATGGACTCTCTGTGGCTCGTGCCCTGTATCCTAAACGATCATCCAGTAGATTATTACCCACCGTGCAGTGTTTTCCATATATTCTCACAGGCCAGATACAGTATCACTGCCTTTGTTTGAGTGTGTGAAGTAACGCAGAGGGAACCTGCCAGGCAGCAACACAGCGTAATGTGATGATTACCTTGCTGCAAAGACTGCAGTTATCTATAAATGGTAATTGCTGTGAAATAAAGAGCAGATTAACGGGAGCAGCGCTGACAGTGGAAGCACACAGCAGCCGGGAGATGAAGAGAAATAACCGCAGTTTTCTAAAGAAGGCGACAAAAGACAAAAAGCCGAAATCCGAAGCTCACTAATTAATTATCTTCTTATCTGGTGAACAAACCGTTTCCCTGCTATCACAACTTAATTATCACATTATGGCTTAATAACGAAGGCGGTCACATTAATGTGAGGCCTGTTTATGCATTTTGTCCTCTGCAGACGTCACTTTGTCTGAAGGCTTAAAGGCAGGACGTTCATGTTGTGATCCCAAGGAAACAATCGTGTTAACATGAAATCACTACAGTATGTCATGGAAACGGGCTCAGACCTCAGTATGAGCTGCATTCCAGAGAATATTCAGGTTGAGCCACACTGACGTTAAATTCCAGACCTTTTTAAGACCTTTTCAACATATTTTAAGACGACAACGACACAAGTTGTAAGTGGTTGTCAGCAACACGCCTTACATTTACATTTACAGAACTATACCAGTAAAAGCATTAAAAACCAAACCACTGAAAGTAATAATGGTCACAGTCTCACGTTAACAAAACATTTTCATTAACAAACATTTCCATTTGGCCTAAGAAGTACAACATCGGTACAAATCACAGACCGTCTGTCTGAATCTCCAGAAACTAAAATCGCAGATTAAGACGTTTCAATACTTTTCAAGAGTCTTAATTTTAGCTGAACTGATTTAATAGCTTTTGGTACTTTTTAAGACCCTGTTCATCGCGTATCATGTCTCGTGTTTGAGTTTGACCGTTAACTCCAAATCGGGTACCTTGTCCTCCATTTTCCAAATCCCTCCATGTGTTTCTGATTCATTTAACAGGCAGCCAAAGGTTTCCGTTGAGTTCAGATCAGTTTGCAGAGAATTTGTCGCCGTCACTTATTTCGTCAAACTTACATTATCTGCATTAGATTTATGGAAATAAAACAGGTTTACATGCGTTGGGGTGTGTTCAGACTAAACTCCTTTGCCCTGCTTAAAGAGAAAACCAGGAGCAGCTCTTCTAGTCTGAACACGCCTAAAGTCTGGACTCTACCTCCTGAGCTAAACGGCCGGAATGTGACTGACAGCCGGCGTTTTGTCCTCTTGTGTCCGCAGACAGCGAAGGGAAGAAGTAGGACCATGTGACCACGTCTCACATGAGGAACGGCAGATTTATCAGGCATCAATTCCATGGTGTTGAATAAGCTTCGCCTCGCTGAGAGGCAGAGAACAAGAGTTTAAAAAAAAAAAAAAAACCTCTTTCGTTTCTTACTGATGAACCAGCCACCTGTTTTGTAACACGCCACCGAGGAGCAGACGGGCCGACAGACGGACAGGAAGCAGGACCGGGGCCTTCTTTTTTAATTTATTTATTTTTTGAAGGAGGAGGAGGAAGATCTGTGCGAATCCAGACCGCTGACTTTTGAAGCTTTCAGTTTGGCGGGACGTGCGTGTAAAACTCGCCATACCAGAGCGCCGTGCACTCAGCCCAGCCGCCGCTGTGGTGTCTGACTTTATGAAATGCACATTTATCGTAGTGTATTACGACGACCATATGACTGAATGTACTGATGATGACTTACGTGATCCCAATAGTGTTGATCGTTTTTTTTTTTGTTGTTTTTTAAACTCCTACTGGGAAACAGCATTAGGAAGCTAAAAAGTCTATTATTATCCTTATTATTCTTCTATTCTGATTATTGAAGTGGTCCTCCTCCCTCCATAGTGCTGACGCTACATTTGTATTACTAACCTGTACTTGAGCGTAACCATGTTGATTGTAATGTCTTTATGTGAGTAAACCTTCACATCGACCTGCCCAGTGCCATGTAGGAACCCCGTGGTGTATATATTCTGTACAGACTCATGGCAGAGCACTAACATGCTTTATCGTACTCTACGTTGATCTCCATCAGCCGTGCAGGGGAGCAGCGGGCCGAGCGGGACAGACCAGCAGAATCAGAGCCACTGTCTCTGTGTGAGCTGGCTTCGGTTCACCTGCAGCAGCTTGTGTCCCCTGCGACAGATTTTATGTTGCACATATCCCACGTGGTTCGAGTGTGTCGCGCAGTGAATGTTGGCCCCAGTTTGTGCCTCTTGCGTAAGGTCTGATCTATGTTCGGTTTTCACTGACCTCTAGTGGCTGTGGGATTTATGACTCCTGTCTATCGGGGCCCGAGGCGGAAGTGCGCGTGATGTGGATGGAGGTCGACAAAATGTTGGCGCAGCATAACAATCGCGACCATGAGGTCCATTCGGCAGCTGCTCTGGAGCTTTCAGTCGTATCACACCACCTTCTTTGGCGTGTTTCCGTCCCTCTGAGCACTTTAAGGACTTCTTGTTCACGTTTGCATCAAAGTTGAAATTGTTCTTTTCTCACCTACAATTTCATGGCAACAGTTGTGTGATTGTGTGACATGACCGAAAGCTCCAGAGAGCAGCTACTAAATGGACCTCTTGGTGACCTTGTTTTGCCAAATGAAAACAGAGTTTCTGTTTCACTTTCACCCAACTCTTTCTGGATCTTTCTGGGACGCCAAGCGAGTAGTTCTTTTGCCTGAGGCTGAATTCGCGCCAAACCAGGCGTCGCGGCGATTAGCGCAGGGTTGTGCGGCGGTGTGGGCGTGTCCCAACCTGAAGAGCGTTACAACGCCAAGCAACTGCACGGCGATGAATGTTTTTGTGCTCCTCCCCCCCCACGTGGCAGGGCTGTACAGCTGCGGAAAGGTCATCGTGCTGATCAGTCAGTCTCTCTTCCGTCTTCGCAGTTGCTCGGAAAACAGCGGGATGCTACAATGCTACATGCTAAACAAGGTTCTTCTTCCCGTGGGCTCCTCCCGTTCTGATCGCCGGCTTATTCAATTCAATTCAGTTTTATTTATATAGCGCCATATCATCACAAAGTTATCTCATAGCACTTTTTCATATAGAGGAGGTCCAGACTGACTATATATATATATATAATGAGACCCAACAATTCCACCACGAGCAGCACTAGGAGACAGTGGCAAGGAAAGACTGCCTTTTAACCTCGAGCAGAACCGGCGGTTCAGTCGGAGGTACAACCTGGGTGAGTGAATGATGGATGCCAGTGAGTGCGTTTGAACAGGAAAGACACGTGTGCCAGTTACTGTTACCAGTCACACTACCTCTAAAGGACCCTTCCAGCGTTAACATGAGTTATTGCTCATTTTCTACGTCGGTTTCTTCGTTATTACCTCTAAAGCCGGCACTACGCTCAGAGCTAAATGGAATTCGGTTTGTTTGCTCAGGTACAATAGTGACTTTTATGACCAAGAAGAAGCTTAATCGTTCGTCAGGCCGTATGTTTTTAGTTTACTCCACGGTTTTCACCAGTTTTCCAATGTTCATGTCGTGTTTTTATGAGCTTACAAATGATGTATAAAAGCATTTGCTCGATAGCAGTGTCATATTCTACAGCGGTTTGAGAACACGCTAAATTCAGTTTAGTTTAGGGTGTAGTGTTACAAGCTCCAAATTTCTGGGATCATCAAGTCGTGCTATACGCAGGTGTTTTTCAGAATATTCATTTTGATATTGATGTTTGATCATGGTAATGTAAGAATTCAGGAGAAACTCTGACCGCACTGGAATGGTCCTTTTAAGTAAAATGCCCACATGTTCACCGACGGTGACGCCAGTGGGGATGCGTACCTGACAGGTGTCCCACAATCCTTTGCCCCGCCCCCTGCTCCCATGCCTCCTACAAGCTAACTAGCTCACCGCAGAGCCTCTGATTGACAGAATGGTCGGGTTTTTAGCATTGGTGCCAAAACGCTGCCTCACCTCTCGAGCAAAGAAGTGTGAAAGCGTTCGCGACAAGAACTGGGCTGATTCTGGTTCTGGTGCGACACTCATCATGCAACATTTGGTCCCTCTGGCTGCCGGTGATTGGCTTGTGCTTTATTTCCTTTCCTATTTGTTCCTTTTCTCCCGCTGGAACTCTGAAGCGCCTCCATCCGACAACACATGCAGCTGATATTTGCTCACATGTCAAATTCATGTACTGCCACTTTAATGGTTGTAACTCATTTATTTCAAGTAGCATAAACTAAACTGGTTTGCAGGATCATTTAGCAAAGACGCCCGTCTTACTCTATAACGGACACTCAGCAACAGGGAGCAGTGAATTGAGATTTCAGACGCCGATTATCATTTTGCGTCTGTATCATAATAAAATACGATGAAATTATTGACTTGAGAGTCGCAGAATGTCAACGGCTCAAGGTTTACCATTAGACCTGGTTAGGCAGAAGGCTGCAACTAACGGTGATTGTCGTGTTATTTCTCGATTTAAATGATTGGTCAACAAAACACGAGGTGATGTCATCTAACGTCTTGCTTTGTCCAAACAACAAAACCCAAAGATATTCAGGTTGCAGTAACACAAGGAAACGCCGCAAATCTGCTTCTGCTAGCCGCTGTGCGAATCGGATCAACATCACAGCTGCTCTCTGATCAGATGCTGTAGCTCCCTGGCTGATACTGTGCTCAACTCCACCCAACATGGCCACCTTCAGCCATCATGCCTTCACAAAGCATCCCACAATTAACCAATTAACCCCAGTTGTAGCTGTAATTCTGAGCCAGAGACATCGGGAACGTCCTACAATATTAAGCATCGATAGTAATGCAACGATATGAAATATAATATCAACACTAACTCAGTTGATTCAGTGAATTAAAAAGGAGCCTGATTAAAAACCAACTGCCACAAATGTGCGACACGATACAAATGTATCCTTTAGGATTTGATTTGACTTGTGTCACTGTGACGACGTGGCTAGCGTTCGGGGGGGGTAGCCATCTCGGAATAATGCGCGGACAGTCCCAAGTCGAAGTCCTTCCCGCTCTGCCAGCGTGGCCCAACCTCGTCTGTCAGCGGCTCTGCCTCGCTCGCACAACACCTTACCTGCATAGTATCAGTGCTCATTCTATTACTTGAATATAGTGCTATGAACTCTGTTTACAAAACGCTGCCATCTCTTGGGCGACACGGTGTCGTCTTATAAAGGATGCTTGGTATGTTCAGCTCCTCCACCCGGTGTATCCACTTAATAACACACTGAAATCGTATCAACATGAAACCTGCTGTTGCTTTTTTATACTGTATATGCCTTAATTCATATGTTTGGCAATCATGATTAAAGGATGTTTATATATATTCTTTTGTCTGTGGGGGCTTCTTTTATAAGTGACTCTAAAAGACGTCAAATGTTCGGCTTTTGCTCCGGTACAATAACATTTACTGTCATGTAAAAGGAGACCCGTTGTGATGTAATATGATTAATCCCTGCAGGTTTCCTCTCTGCTTTGATATGTGTCATATATTTTAAAATTACAGTATTTAATGACTCATGACTGTCTTAAATGATTTGGCAAATTATTTAGTGAATGAAGAGGGAATGTTAGGAAGAGGACCTTGTATCTGCAGGAGCGGATTACTGTTAATCATTATTATTATATTACTCCTCTTTTCCCCTTTTGGTGCCATTACCAAAGCTTGTTTTTTGCTAAAGGGGAATCTGGTGCACTGTTAAAACTGGTATTATTATTAACTTTATTTATACAGCGCCTTTTTAAAAAACAGCTTACAAAGTGCTTCGACAGACGGGAGCAAAAACTGGAGACTCAGGGAGCAATAAAATAAAGCAAAACAAAAGTTAAAGATTGATAAATGCAAATAGAAATTAAAACCACTAAAAGCGATAAAAGACGACGTCGCGTGGCAGCAGGTCTATAACAGTCTCCTCCGGCAGGTGGAGCCAGAGAATTCTGACTTTAAAGCAAAACTTCAATCTGTCACGTGACAAAAACGACACGTTGCACCGTGCGCATGCGCGGCCAAAATGATCCGTTTGATTCGGCGGGAGGAGGAGTTCGGAGCATCACCGCCTCCTACCAGCGGAGGGCGCCGAACACTGACGCGTCTCCGTCATCACTTCCGCTCTTAAAACAAAATGGGTGGCGCCAAAGCTCGACAACAAAGCGGCTGCTCGCTCGCCTGCAACGGACAGTCGGCGTCCGAGTAGACAGACGGTCTCTGCCTGACTTTGAGCTTCGTGTCCACAAGCGAGTTCCGACGCGAACGGAGGTGCGTGACGTGACGTGACGTCGTCTTTTTAAACACGCTTCCGGCACAGATGTCGCCATGGCTTCGAAGGCAGACCAACTTCTCATCGTTGTGTCCATCCTGGAAGGTAAACAGTCGGCAGGAAGGAGAGCATACACGCTGTACAAGTACCTGTACACGCTGTAGAAGCTGTACAAGTACCTGTACACGCTGTAGAAGCTGTACAAGTACCTGTAGAAGCTGTACAAGTACCTGTACACGCTGTACAAGTACCTGTACACGCTGTACAAGTACCTGTACACGCTGTAGAAGCTGTACAAGTACCTCTAGAAGCTGTACAAGTACCTGTACACGCTGTACAAGTACCTGTACACGCTGTACCTGTACACGCTGTAGAAGCTGTACAAGTACCTGTAGAAGCTGTACAAGTACCTGTAGAAGCTGTACAAGTACCTGTACAGGCTGTACAAGCTGTACAAGTACCTGTACAAGCTGTACAAGTACCCGTAGACGCTGTACAAGTACCCGTAGACGCTGTACAAGTACCCGTAGACGCTGTACAAGTACCCGTAGAAGCTGTACAAGTACCTGTACACGCTGTACAAGTACCCGTAGACGCTGTACAAGTACCTGTACACGCTGTAGAAGCTGTACAAGTACCTGTACACGCTGTACAAGTACCTGTACAAGTACCTGTACAAGTACCTGTAGATGCTGTAGATGCTGTACAAGTACCTGTAGATGCTGTACAAGTACCTGTACACGCTGTAGACGCTGTACAAGTACCTGTAGACGCTGTACAAGTACCTGTAGACGCTGTACAAGTACCTGTACATGCTGTACGCGCACCTGTACAAGCACCTGTACACGCTGTACAAGTACCTGTACACACTGTAGAAGCTGTACAAGTACCTGTACATGCTGTACAAGTTGTACCTGTACATGCTGTACAAGCTGTACCTGTACATGCTGTACAAGCTGTACCTGTACATGCTGTACAAGCTGTACAAGTACCTGTACACGCTGTACAAGTACCTGTACAAGCTGTACACGCACCTGTACAAGTACCTGTACAAGCTGTACAAGCACCTGTACACGCTGTACCTTTGTGCTAGCTTGGGGCAGCTGCGGCTAACTCTTGTTTCGGCACGAAAACAAAGCGCACGCAACAAAAGACAATACTATGTATAAATACTCTAAAATAAGGCATGAAAACCAAAACAAAATACATATTCTAGATAAATATAGTTATAAGGTGAATAATGCAAACTGACTAAATACATTAATTTGAGTGATATTCTAAGAACCTGTTGCTTTATTTGTCTTCTTCCGTTGTTTGTAACAGCAGGACAGTTGCCTTCAGTCTGGAGGCTGAAAAGGAAGCTTGGTGGCAGTTTTCACTACATGTTTGTTGAGCTCCTTAAGTCTGCCAACTGTCAATTTAGTTAAACACACTGGTTTTGCAAAATCTTTCATTTTCTAGTCTTTGAACTGCCATTTTTGTTGATTGCAGACTGTCCTCGTCTAGTAAAGCCATGTAATCTTGTTGCAGCTTGGCGAGAGTTAGTTCTTCCAGTGTTGATGTCAAACAGTGTCATCGTTGTTGTCCTACAGTTCCACTAGTCAAACAGGCTTTCACGAAATAAAAGTACTTTATTAATCACCTTGGGGACATGAATCGATGAAAGTTAGGCCTGAAATACACACACACACGTGGCCTATAGACAGACAAACCTGCCAGCCAACTGCTGTTTAAACACGAACCGGTCCTCCCTCCCTCCAGGACGTCACTTCCCGAAGAGTCCCCGGCTCAGCCTGGTGGTCCAGGCGAGCTTTAATGGCGAGCAGCTGGCCACGGACCCGGTGGAGCACGGAGACCAGCCGCAGTTCAACACCGAGCTGGCCTGGGAGCTCGACCGCAGGACGCTGCACCAACACAGGTCTGCAGCTCGAGCACCGTGTCGTCGCGGCGGGATGTGGGAGCAGCCGACATCCAGTTAGCTGCGAACTAGAAAGAAAGAGAAAGACCCAACTTTCTCTCACATCCGGCTGTTTCTGCACTAATTGAATTTGTGCGTTAAACCCGCTGATCAGACAGCTGTGGTCACTGACAGAGATTTGTATTTTTGTTCCCGGGTGACTTTAAGAACCATTAAACTGAGAGTCACAGAAGGTTTTGCGCAGGGTGTTTAAAGACGACATGAAACCTTTATCCCTGTATACTTTATACTTTGCCTTCGCAAAAAGCAACGCTCAACAAACATCCCAAATCCAAGCTGGGAGAGCGAGAGAGAATATATGAACCATATGTTTACAAACAATTTTCGGCTTCTGCGGTGCTTGAAAATATCGGCGTCTATCCCTGTTTTGCGGCTCAAGAAATGCTGTTAGATTTGGTCGGGTAGGTGGTTGAAGGTCGTAATGATTGACTGTAGCTAATCTGCTGCGTTGTTTCCTCAATTAATCAAGTAATTAAGTGGGTCTACATCAGGCAGCAAAATCTCACATTTGAGACGCTGGAATAATCATACATTTGGCATTTTTGCTTTAGAAGTGACCCAAACGATTAATCGCTTATCAAGATAATTGCCGGGTTCATTTCCTGTCGTTTGACTACTCAAATAATCGGCTAATCTAACGGACTGTTTCCTCGCAGGCTGCAGAGAACTCCCATCAAGCTTCAGTGTTTTGCTGTTGACTCTGTGAGTAAGAGGAGGGAGGATGTCGGCTACATCATCCTGGACCTCCGATCTGTGCAGGAGGTCAAACAGGTGCGGTTCCTCTGCTCCTCCTCCTCCTGTCTGGGCGACACGTTGAAGAAGTTAAGTTTCGGATGACGTCCGGCTTCTCTTCACTGGGACCAGTAAAGGGATTTAAAGCTTTGTTTTCTGTGCGTCAGGTGCCTTGCTGGTTTCCACTGCTGAGCAGCAAATACACCAAACAGAGACCAGCCCTCTTCATCAGCATGGTGCTGGAGAACGACACCAAGCCCTCCGAGCCGTCTCCCGATAGGTTCAAGGCCAAGAAGGCTCCGCCCCGACAAGGTCGGCTGGTTCATCCACGCTGCTTTCTTTGTGTTTGTCTCTTGTATGTTACTTGATGAACTTGCTGTTTGTGTCTCCTGCTGATGGAGATGAAGGTTAAAACTGGGGAAGTCTGAGGACGAGAAAGTGAATGAATGCCCTTTGAGCAAGGCACTCAGTAATGCATCTGACTACAAACCGTCTCTGAAAGACCAAAACGAACTCTTCTGTGACTTATTTTTTTTTGTTGGCAGTCTTTCTGCTCGGCCCCCCTGGTGAGCTGTCAGTCTGGTGTCGCTAAGGGGGGGGGGGGGTTGTGGGACCCCAGCTTGGTAGGGGCCCTAAATGTTTACACAATAAAATGTTTATAATAAATACATTTATACAAAAAAATATGTGTTGAAAATGTAAACACATAATCGGAGCAGTCTTCTTTAGCCAACCCCCCCCATCCCATCACTCGGCTCGGACAGAGCAGTAATTACTAACATGGTGAGCTGCCACCAGCTATTACTAGCTATTTAGCTTTTATTATCATTGCATTCCCCAAAATTTGTGTGACTTATTATCTAGCTAGACTCAGATTAAACGTTAACCTGTAGCCCGTTACCTATCCGTACTGTAGATGCAGCTACTGACGTTGGCACTGCGACGTCTGCTGCGGCTGATGTGGTCGACAGAGATGAAGGTGGAGCAGCGGGCCCTGGAGGTGAGGCAGATGTTTTGTAGAAGCAGGCAGCAGCATAAGTTGGACCATTTTCCAGCTGTAAAGGCACATGATGACGACTATTAGATAATGTATCATGTTAAAACATTTTTGTGGCTCAGCGTTGCAGCATGTAACAGGCTTGTTGTTGTTCGGCGGTTTATTCGGCGAGTTTTGGTCGAGTTAATTTGATGCGTTGGTTATGTGGCTGCGTGAGCTGAAGGAGATCAGGACCGCTGTGACTGCGGGGCCTGTAGCGAGCTCAGGCGGAGGATGCTTGTTGCCTGTTGGCTGCTTGGTGGACTTGTGTTTCGTTTAGGTAGAAATGTTGTCACGTGTTTAAATGCTCGGTGACGCATTCTCACCACCCGGGGCTCTCGTGATGATTATTTTCATTTCTACGTTAAGGGCCCAGTAGGTTTTCATTCATGGGGCCCCAAACGTCTGGCGACGCCCCCTGCCTGTCCTACCCAACATCTTTTACACACTGGCCACGTTGGTGGAAACATGACCTTGAAGACGCCGTCATGCAGGACTCTTGCTACCTGGTACCCTTTGATTTGTGATATCTGCAGAATGATCTGTCACGCTGCTATTTGAAAGCCAAAGTGCTGTAAAAGCCTCACCTTGGCAGAGAATCCTCTTTAGATTTTACTGTGTGAATTTAGGACGTAAGTGGGGCTTTTCGTAAAGCTGTAGTCACGGGCACACGAAAAACATACTTTGTGGAATAAGATGAAGTATTTTTTTAAAGTGCTCTTCTGATGCAGCTAAATCAAAGGTGGCAGTTATTTGAGTTGGTGTTCCTGGCGTGAATGAATGAATGAATGCTAAATGCGTTCGTGCTCCATTTGCTGCTGTGTAGAAAACACGCGATCCAACCCAGGGCACGGATCACACAGAGGTTTTAGTTTTCTCCCATTTGACTTTCCCCAAAAAAACTAGTGAAGTGTTGGTAAAATGAATCCCCTTAATAAGTATAAGCATGTTCTGTTCTGCTTGTAGGTTCTCCTGCAGTAACTGACCTGCTCCCAGACAAGCTGCAGGCTGCACTGATCCCAGACAAGGGTTACCATCAAGTCGGTCCTGCAGATCACTGCTCTGACATGTTCGTCCTCTCAGTCACGGTGGCCTTTGCCACCAAACTAGAACAGGTAAGGACCGTGACCCCTGACCTCTGAGCTGTTTCCAGGCAGGTGTCGTTTCTCCAGATGAATTAAAGTTTCCACATCTGGAGTCAAGTTTGATGAGAGAAAATAGAGAGATGCAGTTAAACGGGCGATATGTTCCTTTTTAGCGTGTTGGAAGTGCGTGTGATGATGACCTGACGGTGGAAGAACATCTCAGGTGGTGATCGCCATTTAAACATTAGCTCGGACCGTCTGTCCTCAGAGCCCCACCAGAAGACACTGACTGTGCCGTCGCCACCAGTTCAAACCCAAATCTCTCCTGTCTCACTAGCTTGCAGGTAGACATGGGGTGGAGACAGAATCTAGATCAGGTATCGCACCTTAATTTTGAAAATTAAAACCGTGTTTATTCATCTGATAGTTGATTTGAGGGACAATGAATCAGTAATATTTTTAATCCAGTCGTAACTGGTTGTACTTGGTTTCGTCTGTCCTGTCATTGTAATTTTGATTTTCCTGACTTTTGATCGGATGATATAAAGATTATTAAAGAATGACAGGTAGCCATTTGACATTTCTTTTTGACATTTTGATGACATTGATGATCATATAAATGTGGTTGCCTAATCAAACATATATTCTATAGACGAATAAAAATGCAGCCTCAGGGTTGTAAAAGCAGCAGAGAAACATCTGTAAGTCTACAGCTTAGTAAACCCATATGAACGCTAATAAAAAAAGTCACTACTTCCTGTTTATGCTGAATGCGTCATCTTTAATATTTTTGGGCCAGAATATAGATGTAGTGAATTGTAAGAACCAACAACTCGACCCCGTGTGTTGTCTTGTTTCCCACAGCTGATCCCCAGCACTGTGAAGCTGTCAGCGGAGGGCTCGGAGTTCTTCTTCTTCTACTCTTTGCTGGGGAACGACATCACCAGCGAGCCTTTCTGCAACCTGCTGAGCCCCGACTTCGAGCCGGAGCGCGCCTCTGTGCGCATCCGCAGCAGCAAGCAGGTCCTCCAGACCTTCCTGTCTCAGCAGCCCAGCTTACAGGTGAGAGTCTGATGAAGAGCTCGTTACCACCTGTGAGTGGCCAGGTGTCATCACATGTTCCTGTCTGTCCTCCTCAGATCCACCTGTGCTGTGGGAATCGCTCTCTGGGCAGCACGGACATTTCTCTCTCCGCTCTGTCGGCTCTTAATGTGGATCTGGAGAACAAGCCGGCGACGGTGGAGGGAGCGTTTATACTCCAACCTCCCAAGTGCACCAAACAGATAATGCCAACGCTGCCCGCCGACCTGCAGCCGACCGTCGGAGTGGCTGTTACCCTGAGGAGGGAGGAGGTCACACCACAGGTACACACGCCTCACTGCAGATACACACCACAGGTACACACCACAGGTACACACCACAGGTACACACGCCTCACTGCAGATACACACCACAGGTACACACCACAGGTACACACGCCTCACTGCAGATACACACCACAGGTACACACCACAGGTACACACGCCTCGCTACAGGTACACACCACAGGTACACACCACAGGTACACACGCCTCGCTGCAGATACACACCACAGGTACACACGCCTAACCAAATTCCACCAGGTTGTCCGTCCAATTCTCGTGAATGTGATATCTCAGGAATGTGTTCAAATTGGGCACAAACATACACTTGGACTCTAGGGGGACCTGATGAGAATTTGGTGGTCAGACTTCAAAGGTCACTGTGACCTCAATGACCTTGACAAACACTTTTTTGACCATAACTCAAGAATTGAGGAGGTAGTTATGACAAAACTTCACACAGATGTTGAATAGGTTACAATGATGATTTTTTTTGTTACCCAAAAGGTCAAAGGTCAACTTCACTGTGACATCATAATGACCCTTTTTTTTTGCCATAATTGCAACATGACATTGAAGCATTTTTAAAGCTAAAGACTAGTATATTTCCTTGTATATATTTTGACAAACGTCAGAGGAAATAAAGTGACAATAGTGCAGAAAGAGAGAGAGAGAAGAGTCTGACGTGTGAAGAAAAGGTTCTTTCTTCCTCGTCTACGTTAAATTTGGCCCTTTTCTGTCTCCATATGGTTAATCACACGTTTCTCTTATTATATCGGTGATGGTTTTGAGTGTTTTTTTTAAAACCACATTGCAACCAAGTCTAGATGGAAAGAAACCTGGTTATAGTAACTGTAAAACAATGTGTTTCATTATTCTGATTATTGGAAACAGCCAGTTTGCTGTGCATGTTGTCTGCAGCAGTAGGTTTTACTCAGCAACACTTTTCATATTTCCTTCTGTCATTTTCCCAGTCTTTAGGAAATAAAGAAGGAAGTGGAGCTCAGACACACTCCAAACCCCCTCCCTCTGTCCCTCCTGTTAAACAGAGGCCTCGAAGCTCCTCTCCAGTTGGAAAACCTCCCGACTCCTCCCCTCCTGGCCCTCCTCTTCCTCCGACTCCTCCCTCGCACACAGAGAGCGAAGCAGAGAGTCTGCTGGAGGAGCCAGCAGGGCTGGCAGGTGAGGCTATCGCATGTGATTCAGACCGTTTCAGTCGAACCAAGAGCAGCAGCCTCGAACGTTTGATTTGTGCTTCCACCTGCAGATCTGCGGGTTCCCGTGCAGCAGCTGCAGAGTCGGCCTGCGGCTACAGCAGAAGGTGGAGCGTCATCTGTCAGTGTCTCTGCTCCCAAAGTGTCCATCCCCTCCTCGGCCCATCACTACTGCTTCTCTCTGGACCTCCGCAGCCTGGGGAACCTCAGCCTGCCACACCCCATCGCTGCTACGCTCAGGTGAAGCACTTCATCCGCTCTCGGCTTGTCAGATATGAAGTATTTTAAGATTATCCAGGAAATGACATCGCAGTAAACAATGTGTGCACTGGGGAAATATTTCTATTATTGATGTAAAACGCTTTTACACGCTGCTCCAAAAAGTTAGCTAAAAGTGTTAGTTAATGTTTCTGCGTTCAGAGTTGATTTGGATCCAGATGTTATGTGTGTTTATTTCATGAAATTTATATATTTTTTTTAAATTTTAATTTTTTTTCCCGAATACTTTATAGCAATTAATGTTTTCATATAGATTTTAGGGATATGAAGCATTTCAACATCACACTAATGAAAAATACCATTTCTATTGCAGAGTTGAAAGGGTTAAGAACATTATCATCATAACGGATAAAAATTAAAGGCAAAAGCTTTTTGTTTTTTGTTGCACTTTATCCCCAAAAAGAGCCGAATCACCAGCCAATCGGATTCTTTCTAACGCTGGTTGTATTTCAGGTACTCGTATCAGTTCTTTGGCAGTGCAGCTCCCATCATGACCAGCCCTCCCATGGAGCTGCAGAGGAACACGGAGGCGTCGGTGCCTCAGTCGTACTGCGCCTTCGACTTCGCCGCTCTGCCACAGCAGCTGCAGGACACCTTCCTGAGGTAGGAACGTCTCTGCTGGTAGACGGAATGATGATACTGATGATGGGGTTTCTCTTGTACCGTTTGTTTTATCTGTCAGTTAAGTTTTTTAACCTCATTACAAGGGATGAAACTTGAATTCAGCACTGCACTCATACATGTCAGCTTTGTTTCAGGAGGCAATCATTTGTCAGAGTCATTGTGTTTGACTTTGCTGTCAGATTGAAACTCGAATAGATTTTTAATGGAAGACAGAACAGCCAAATCAGAATAACACAATGTGTGGGCAGTGCACTGTTCACCAAGTACTGTGCATGTTTTCCCCACAGGAAGTGTGAGTTGACATGAACATTTTACACACCTCATCTTTTCAGTACGTCGCTTGCATGGGGCTGCGTGTCTGACAGATTCGCCAGTCTTGGTAGTTTTGCCCCAGAGGTTAAATCAGAAGCCACAAGCCTTGGTGCCATCACAGACTGAGAGTTAAATTTTAAATCCCACATAAAGAGACTGACCGAGGCAGCTTCCTTTCATGTAAGAAATATTGCTGAGGTACGGCCGTTTCTATCCCAACAAGATGCAGAAAAATTCATTCACGCATTTATCTCATGTCGATCAGATTACTGTAATTCTTCCAACGCAATCAGTTGATAAACTAATTAATATCTCTGCTGCCAGGCCTTTAACTAGAACAAGAAAGAGCTAGAGCATCACTCCAGGCTTAGTGAACCTGCACTGGCTCCTGGTGTCGTCTTTACCGTCTGTTTGCTTGGTTTTATTGTACCGTTTTTGCACTTTTTTTCTCTCTCTTATAAAGCACTTTGAGCTCGGTCAAGTCATTTTCTACTTTACACAGACGCTGTGACGCTTCTGTGATAAAATCTTATTTATTGTCTGCAATATCACTGTTGCCCAGCAGGTGGTGCACCAGGACTGTGTGTGGACAGTATTTTTGTCTCCTTTGTGGATTTTCCAGTCCAGGTTTAGTGTTTTGTTCTTGTGGCGGCAGGAAGTGTTGACCCGCGTGTGTGTGTTTGAACTCTGTGTGTTGTAGAGTTCCTCTGCTGGTGGAGCTCTGGCACAGAGACTCCACCAGCAGAGACCAGCTGATCGGGCGAGCCTCCGTCCAGCTGTCTCACCTGCTGAGCTGTGAGAGGAGCAGGCTCCCGGCATCAACAGGAGAGCAGGGCTGGAGGCAGACCCACCAGGACCGGATCCCTGTGGTCCAAACGCACAGGTAGGAAACAGCACCGGCAGGACCGGCAGGCCGATCATCACACGGTGCTCATTCACTGTTAAACAGCTGTGTTTCCATCCGTCCATCAGCCCCGGTGAGAAGGTGGCAGAGCTGAGCTACGTGGCGACGCTGGAGGACCTGGGATTGGTCAGAGCCAGAGAGGTGATCGTGTCCGACTCCTCACAGGTGTGTGCGTGTGTGTGCGTGTGTGTGTGTGCGTGTGTGTGTGTG
>JAVQJF010129192.1:0-34855 GCA_036023855.1 Gadopsis marmoratus
TGAATTGCTGTTAATAGAGCAGTGTTTGGGGGGGGGGGGGTGCCCATCAGATGACACTTCAAGGTTACCAAAAAGGCTTCGGGCGGCCCTGTCAGGCGACAAACTGCGTTAAAATTACTGAAAACTGTCCAGACTGATTGTTGCACCGCAGACACACAGCCGGCGGCCCCTCTGCAGGGAGCATTAGGTGGGTTTTCGTCCGGCTTGTTTTGTCGCTTCCGTCGGGCCGCTCAGGATGCGGAACTCCCTGCAGGCGGACTGATGAAGAGAATGATGAGGATGATGATGAGGATGAAGACGATGTTGTGAAGGTCCGAGCAGAGGGAGGCGGGGACGCATTTCGCATCATTTATTTTGCTCGCCAGCCGGGTCAGGCGGAGGAGCGATGCATTTCAGCCGACGTTCGTGACCGGCGTTTCCCCAACGATGCACCTGTGATCTAACAGACACACGGATCCAGACAAAACACCGCTGCGGCCGAGGAGTCGCCCACCGCCGCCCAGGCCGCCAGCAGCGGCAGCAGCAGCTGGCTTCACGGCGAACGTTAGCGGCTAATCGGCTAATGTAAGCAGGTAAAGGATGTCCGTGCTCGGCGTCTGGTGCGGTTTAAACTAATTGCATTGTATTTGCAGCGTGTGTGCGCTTGTGCCGCTGTCCGACGTGGCAACACCGTTTGTTGCCATTCGACGCGTTACCTACTTGTGAGGCAAAATCGGTGAAGCTAGCAGCTAGGAGCTAGGAGCTAGGCAGCTGGCTAGCGTGCTAATCCACCCATGACGTAGGAAGCCATGAAGCTAGCAGAGTGGAGGTGAGAGGATGCATCGTGGTGGTGGTGGTGGTGGTGGTTGGTGGTGGTGAACATGTAGGACGAGCTAGACATAAAAAAGTAAAAGGATAACACGGGACCAGAAGCTACACGGGACCAGAAGCTACACGAAGCTACACGGGACCAGCTCTCTCGGAGCTAACGGGGGGCATTTGTTGCAATGTTACCGGGAGTTAAACCCTCCCCTCAGCTTTATGTCGTTACCCTAATCTCCTCATTTGGCTCATTAGGTGGTAAAATTGCCACAACACTTCGTCAGGGATTTGTGCTCAGTCGTGTCATTGTAAAAACGTCCCCTCCCACGTCCACAAGCATCGTTTTGCACTTGTATTATCTTCCACAATGTCAACATCGTGTCCAACACAGTGGTGTAGGATGAATGGACCTCTTGTCATCCTGGTTCCTAATATGCTTAACTAATATATATAATTATATTCAGAATCATCAGGTCAGAAGTGTGAGAAAAGCAGCCATAGATGTTACAGGCTTGTTTGATATTTATGACAAAATAATATGAATGTCATTGATCCTGAAGTAAAATTTGGCGTATAAAGCCATGGGATATTTTAAGACAACGGTCTTGGTATATGTTATAGGATTTCATGTCAAATTTGAACACATAGTTTATTTTCCTGTAGACAGACAACCGAACATGATCCGTCCTTTGGTTATGTGAATTTTGCGACCAAAAATGGGGGGGGGGGTGACAGGCCGGATATGGTCCAGGATCCAGGTCATGCACAAAGTGTCTTTTTAGGTTTTTTTTGTTTTTTAGAAATTAATATAGAAATAAAGAGAACAGCATGGTGCTTTGTCAGTGTAGGTCTGGGATGTCATTGTGTGTGCTAACCAATGTTATTGACAGGGGACCAAAATAGTTCTAATATCTGTTCAGCCACGGGGGAACGTTGTAATCTAAAAGTGAGAATGCAATGATCAATACATTCTTAATTCCCCTCTCGTTTTGTGTGTCATTCGCTGAACTAAATCTAATTCAACAGAGTCTTCTCTCTCCGCTGCTTGCTACGGCTGTTCGCTGTGACTGGCAAGAAATGCTGTCCATGTTGGAGGCCTGTGAATCATATCTATCTCCTCTCTGTGCTTATATAACCAGCGAGTGCCGCCTGCAGACCACTCTGACCAGACTCATCTGTTGTGTTAACCTGCCTCATAATCTTTTTTTAATCTCCTTTTTTATTTAGAGAGAGAATCAAGGTTCAATACCAAGCTGACTAATTAGATGCAACCAGTGAAGTGGCGTAGTCCATGCGTCCTCATCTAAAAATAATGCTGTGGTTTTGTATCTTTGTGCTGGACGAGTCTGCCTCCAGCTCAGCTTTCAGCTCTGACGCTTCATAAAATAGCCATTTTGGCTTTGCACCAGGATGCATTCATGTTGCCAGACCTGCATGTTAATTCATTGTCCTGGTAGTTTTGCAAGATAAAGAGAGTTAGCGCTGTATTCTGCATAGGCCTAGCCCTCGCTGTTGGAGTTATTTCCTCTCTGGAATCGGACATTGCTGTCGTTGCCACTCTGCAACATGCTCAGAGTTGTGCCATGTATGTAGAAAATGCTATAATTGTGTAATAACCAGGAGTATTTCAACAGTAGGCCGTGTATTTTTTACCAGTTTCTCAGCGCAGATATACTTATTAAAGTGACAGTTTTGACTTTGCTCTTATTGTTCATTGGCATGCAAAAGCCAGTAGGAGATTTTCAGTCTATTTGAATAATCTTTGGAAATGTGATGAGGGCTGACATTTAGCTGACTCGACACTCGAGACATGTCTCAGCCCACTGTGGAGTGCTGTTTGAATTTTTGGCACCACATACGTCAAACACCGTTTCGTTTGAAAGTGTAACCCTGTCAAGTATGGACCAGTTTAATATCTTCCTAAATATGAAAACTTAAGAAAATGTTCCTATTATCTAAAATGGCTTTGATAGTAATGTGACAGTGGTGTAAGCATTCTCTATTTTGGATCTCTTCACTAGTGAAGTAAAATTGGGAACATTTTACCTTGGTGCTCCATCAAGATTAGTCTAGCTCAAATGTGCGTGTGAATGATTGGCTCCTCTACTCACAATTGGAGCTATCAGATGCAATTGGACACATAATGTATTTGAAGCCTCCTGTGATAAAGTCACCCCTAATGTTCACTAGACACTGTTGTGGAATCGAGACGCTGCAGGTGGACAACAGCGCAACCACATCTGATAGGCTTTCATTCAAAAACCGCCCCTAGAACAGTACTGAACCTCAGGAAAATGTAATAAATTCACAAATAAGTCAATTAAATAATGCTTGAAGCCACTGCATGGATTGCTTAAATGGTATGTAGTATATACATATGAACCACTGGCTAAATTATAGCTCTGTTAGCTTATCAGTGCAGGGATAACAGCCTTTGCAAGACAGTGAGAACTACTCTGGGTATAGTGTTTGGGTTTCAGGGTGGAGTTTCTGCATGTGCCATTTGTTGGTGTTGGAGGAAAGGCTGTTCAGCACGGCATGACACTGTAAAGGTAGATCCTGTCACTGCAGCCTTTCTTTTTCACAAGTTGGTAATGTGAGCACGCCCTGTCAGAAATGTTTCACTCATATGTAAGTATTTAATGTGTGTGTGGTTTTCAGCAGCCTAAACATCAGAAGTTCCCTCGCAGTGAAACAGCGAGAGCTTCTTTGTAGAACCACCATTTTGTAACAACGTTTAACGATCATGCTGGGAGAAATCTGTTGTGGAAGACGCCGAGATACCGAGCTCTCCTCTGACTGTAGTCTTCACTGCAGCCACAAGCTGTTCTTTACCATTAAAATGTACTTTATGCTCCTTTTGATGCTGTTTTTATATCACTGTTGATGTAAAACACTGGTATTAACAGCTCTAAACTAAAAGACGTATAGATGTAAATGAGAAGGGTTGAGTTTGATCCTGACCTCTGACCTCCTTGTGTGGGGGACTGGCAAGTTTCTTATGCATGTCAATAACAGATCCCATTGCGGTTAATAGCATAGCATGGCATGAAATATAACAGTTGAGCTAGTATGAACCCTAACTTTTCCTGGTTTGTTTAAAATGGCTTACACGACCTTACCTTATTTTTACAGTGCATTCAGCACTCTGTTCCTTTTGAGATGATTAAGAACCAGTACAGTTGGTGTAGCTTTGTTTGACTTAAGCACATGCGGCTCACTTGCAATGTCCTGTCACTGAAGCAGTTGCTTTGATACTTTTATTGTTATGTTGTCAGGGAATAGCTGTTCAGTTCTTAACACTATAATTGATTGCGGCATCCTGACTTTGAAACGATGCTAGACTGGACCTGCAAGTGGCTCAGGGTGGGAAATAACCACCTGTAGAGGTGCTGGTTGGGTTTGCTGCAGTTACCTGTCAGTCACAGGACCATAAGGGCCATAGTGCAAGTCATGAAGGGTGCTTATTCCACCAAGGCCCCTACATTTCCAATAAAAATAATCGGCTGACATTGTTGTCCCAACACAAAAATCTTAGCTATAACTCTTAGAACACATCGTGCATTTATTTTTAAACCACTCTGTTTAGGGCGATGCTTTTGTTACCTTTTTTATTGTTGAAGTAAAATGTAGGCAACATTGTTGTACACCGGAGATACTGATGTAGGCTTGTCGTGTCTGACATCCTTTGTGCCCCTCCAGCTTTGTCTTATTGTCTGCCATGTACCCTGTCTGGTAGAGCTGATCCCACTGTAAAATGGGAATTGTGAACATCAAGGTGACATTTTTTATTGCCTTTCATTTCCTTCAAAGTGAAAATGTAGATGTGACATTGCAGTGACATTTCCAGCAGAGCTACAATGCGTTTTGATGGCAAGAAAACACCTTATTTCATCAGGTGATCAATTGTTGAACAAAAAGGAAATTAGTTTGAGACGTAGAAAATGATTCACAATAGCCTCAATGCAGAATGCAGTGGAACTATATTTTGGATCTTTATTGATCTGTCATAAAGCCGCGTCCTTGATGGGTTATCTTTTACGTGTTTGAACAACTGGGGACAATGCTAACTACACAGGGTTGTTCTCCATCTGTTCTCATATTTTCTTCTATCTCTCAAATCTGAAAAAGCTTAGTTTTTATGCCTCTGTAAACTTAACTGTATGTCATCCACCTGCTGTTATGTGGGGCTGAAAAGCTTCTAGTGAAAAGTAGTTAATACTGACTGAAGTAGTAGATGATACAGGGAAAGTGGAGACTACTGCAAGTTTTGAGGAGAATTATAGTACACCCAACTTCTTTATAGGCCTTGACATTTAAAAAAAAAAAAAGGTCAGACTATAAATCATAACATATTTATCTCTGGAAAGTCATGTGGCTGGTTGGTGTTATGCGGTGGTAATAGACCAGATTTCTTCATAATGCATCCACATTGTTTCTCACCGGTTTATACTCCAGTGTTTATTCCAATGTGGCCATAGAAACACACAAAATGAATAATTTCTCGATCTTTTTCTTGTGTTACAGGTTTGATTCAGTCTTTTTATTTATTTATTTTTTGAACCGTCACAAGGATTATCAAGGAGCTGTGTTTCAAATTCACACCTGACATGTCCCAGCTGTGATGGAAAGGCACCACTGACTCACTTAATAGGGAACGCAAGTCCTGGATGCTGTGACATACAGGACGCGGTCAGTCCAAGATGGAGAAAAAGAAAATGTGCCCTCGCCTTCTGGACTACTTGGTGGTGGTTGGAGCAAGGTAAGATCTTAATCTGTCTCTAAGTAGTAGAGTTGGTTTAAAGGAATATCTTGAGTGGTAATTAATTTTACCTCCTAAAATAGCTATGAAGTGTTACAACTACTGAACCTGTGAAGGCCCTGTAATACCAGCAATTGTGCTCTGCCATAAATTGTCCAAACTCATTCATTTCAATGACACTATGCGTTGCTGCAGAGGTTCAAGCAGAAAACTACAGGGTAGCAATGTCAACACTCACTATCGCCACATCAAACACTGTATGTGAAAGCACACAGAGCACACCCTATAGCTTGAGCCTTGTGCATTGTGCTAATTATAATCTGTTGACCTAGAGGCAGAGGAGAAGAGTAAGGCTGCCATGATTAACCTCCCAGAGTCTTACAAACCTGGCTCAAAGGATGTGTGAACTGCGGTATCATATGCATCCAAAGTTAATCTTCTACTTGTACCCTGCAGAAACTCATTAACGCTTTTTTTGTAAAAGCTCAGCCTTGACATTTGATGGTTTCAGGAGTTCGTTAACTTCATTAACACTTCCAAGTTTTTGCTTTGGAGTTGACGCAGCGGTTACTCCCACATGATGTGTATGCATAATGAAGCATAGTAGCACGTGGTTTTAAGCACAGTAGCCACAGGGGGAAAGGATGATTCGCATGAACACAGTGAAATTAGATAACTGTCCAGTCTGCCACTGGTTTTTATTTTTAGAGTTGGCCACTAAGTATCTATACTAGAACATTTAGGGATTTAAGTGTTAATGCTTAATGGCAATCTTAGAGTTGTTGTGTGGGATGAGTGTTACTTGTTAACTTCTCCTGACTGGATTTTCCAAAGGTTTCTTGGATTGTAGCAGCTAAACATAGGTACAAACGTGCTTCTGCAACCAGCGCACTGCTGCCAGGGCTTCGTTAGCCATTGCATTGTACTATCAAGTGCTTCTCGCATCACTTAATGACCCTTTCAAATTAAATTCCAAACTATGTTTGTACATAAATGGATTTGCAGATGTGAGTTGTAAAATACACAGTGAACAAAGTAATACCCACACGCTGCTTTAAAAACCGAACAAATGTTTGTCCATCTCTCTTCCAGGCAACCAAGTAGTGACAGTGTGGCTCAGACACCTCAGCTCCTCCGCCGCTACCCGCTGGAGGACCACCACGACTTCCCGCTCCCTCCAGACGTGGTGTTTTTCTGCCAACCAGAGGGCTGCTTGAGTATACGCCAGCGTAGGGTTAGCCTTCGCGACGACTCCTCATTTGTTTTCACACTGACCGACAAGGACTCGGGAATCACCCGCTACGGAATCTGTGTCAACTTCTACCGCTCTTTTCAGCGAGGACACCACCGTGCTCGCGGGGACAAGAGCGGCCACACAGAGACAGCAGCGCAGGCGGAAACCGCTAGCGAAGGGTCTGATGGCAGCGGTGGAGGCCCCCCCTCCACGTTATATCCACCTAACAATGCAGAGTCAGCTGCACCTCCGCCTGCCTCTGGAGAGGAGGGCGGACAACCGGGTGGCGAGCTAAATTCCGGCAAGTCTCCACAGCACAGGCGGAGCGCTGCTAAGATGGCAGCCAGGAACCGGAACAGCACGCTGACCTCGCTGTGCATACTGAGCCACTACCCCTTCTTCTCCACCTTCAGGGAATGCTTATATATTCTCAAGAGGCTGGTGGACTGCTGCAGTCAGAGGTTAACACAACGAGCTGGGCTCCCTCGTGCCACCCAGAGGTGAGGCTTCAAAATGCATCTGTACATGCAGCTCTTTCTGTCTTTTTTTTTTTTGTTTTGTGTACCATTTCACCCTGGTTCACATTAACACATGCAATTATTATTTATTTATTTTAGAGGCATGTGGTTATGCCAGTGTTCATTCCTTCAAAGTAAGTCTGGCTAAAAGCAGTTGGCTCATAATAAATCTGTACGTACACATCTATGTTATTTAAAGCTGAAGTATGCAACTTTTGTCTCCTCCTTTTGGCAGTTACAGTAATTACACAAACGCTGTCAACGTATGCCTACATGGGAACTCGCTCAAATTTCCATCGTTCCAAGACAATAATCCGTTATATGGCTAGAGTAAATGTATTGGCTACATAGCCTACTCCAAATATTTGACAAATACCAACCTGTCCAAGAGCAGTAAAGCAACATCCCTGTCAGCCCTCCGTCTCTTCCCTTTTTTTTTTCAGTACTTTCCAACGAGGACAAGCTACACCAATGGTTATCCGCGTTTGTCTTCGCCATATCGACTGTAACCCTTTCTTTTAACAGAGCTTTTTTATTTTATCTGGAGCATCAGAAACCTTTCTTGGAAGCTTCTTAGGTTTTTCCGCCGTACATCTAGTTGCTGTAGCTACTGCGTTGGTACGGTTGCTCTCTTTCGGCTCTGGCAAAGTGGAGCCATGTAGAGAGAACCATCTGAAGTCTATATGAATGACGACGATCAAGCATTTTGAGCTGGACGTGGCTCTGGTCTTACCACCAGCTTTAAAAAGAATGAATAGCACTGCTTAAAAACACAAGAAAAGGAGGTAAATACAGCACATCCTTTATATCCTGTCTTTATCACCTGTAAGCTGTTGAATAGCATCGGCACATTCAAGGTTACATGGCATTGCATGCAAAGTATTGATCACACAAACGCAGCTTTGATACAGATTCCTTAAAATACTTTTTTTCTTCAGTTTAAAGTTTTCAGGGATAGTAAAGTTGACAGTTTAGTGTTTACAGTTTACTGTACCGCGACCCGGCGCCGATAAGTGGAAGAAGATGGATGGACAGTTTAATGTTTTCCTGCTGATGTTTTCTGTGATGCCTACTGCTTTCTGTCTCCCTCCATCTGCTTCTCTCATTGTCCAACTGTTTATGTGCATGTTTGTGTTGCAGCATTAAGAAAGAGCCTTTGTCTGTGGCTCCCTGGAGCTTCGCAGACCATCTGCAGCTTGTGTCATGTTTTCACAGTCCGCTTTATGCTATCGCAGTCCACGTTGTTGACAAATGATGGCAACCAAAATATCCACAGTGCATTTAAAAGGTTTTACTTTGATTTACGTTACAGCAAATATTATTATTATATCCAGTGTGTTATAGGATCAGCTGACGTACGAAGACAGTTTGTAAGAATAATAAACATTATATAACTGTATGTGAAGTCATTTAGACATGTTACCAAAAATGGTGGTGTTGAGAGTTCAGTTGGATACAGCAGCATTTATTTAGTTTTTGATACTTGAGCTGCTTTTTAATTGTGCAGCAGTTCTATAAAAAGCATAGCGTTATAACCCTAAATCAGGAAATAAAACATGTGTGTTGAAGCTACAGGGTTCTTAAGTTTGGAAAATGCTTAATTTTAGCTGTTATGCTTTCAAGGTTAGGAATATGCTTGAATTTGAATATACTCGTTGAAAAATGCTTGATTATCAACATAATCTGGTGTTTCATCATCTACACAATCACTCGTGTAAACCAAAAATCTTTTAATATTTGAAATAAAATGATCCCATCGTTATATTTATTTGTCTCCTGGTATTTATAGTAACAATTTAGATGTGACGATAAAGACTTGAAAGTGCTTGAATATTACACTCAGAAATCTGCACAAATCCTTTATATACAGCATTCTAAAGAGATGGCATTTGGCAAAGACTTGAAGCAAAGAGTTAATCATATTTTATGTTGAGCGTCATTGATTTACTACCAGGGGTGATTGATTCATATTTTATTTAAGCTGCAGAGAACACCCAGAGCTGCACACTGTATTTTGCAGTGACATTGTGACATGATGTGGCTCTATTTGCTGTGCTCTTCTGGTTATTCTGTTGCCATGGGTGACACAATAGATTGCAATTTTGGACCGACAACATGTTAATTAGGATGTCAGTATGATTGTTGGTCACCCGAGGTGCACGTTTTCTCCTCAGTCTTCTATTTACAGCACAACCTTTCCCCTCATCCCTACAAGGGGTTGTAGGGATGTCGACTAACGCACAGTTAATTTCAATCCTTGACCTTTTTTCTTTTTTGCTTTTCTGGTAGACTTCTGCAGCATATCCACGTAACGTATCAGCATACATACATCTGTGGTTTCTCTTGCAACCTCGAAAAGGCCATTCAAGCCAAAAGTCAAACAGGCCTGAGAATATTTTTTATTTTTTTTGTTCCTGTCATGGTTGTTTGAAATTTGCTGTGACAATGACAAGAGAAGAGGAGCGCAATTGCACAATGGCTGTGAGCGCTTCGTGCTATGGCGGCCCTGACAGATTGAGGTCTCATGCTGCCTTTGGGTAGCAGCTGCAGTTGGTGGGAGGGCTCCAAAGGACTAATGATTTATCTCCCTCCTTGCAACACACACTGAGTGTACATTCTAGAAAGGGTTTAATGGAACGGTGTGTGTGTGTGTGTGTGTGTGTAGAGTGGCGGGTTTAAACATCAATATTTCTGCGATTGCTTAAGAGCCTCTCCCGTGTTTTCAATCTCATTTAGTCATCATATTAGTGAGTTCACTGGGTGTTTGCCAAGACCTCATGGTCACATGAGGGGGTCACATTATCACATGGTGTGTCACATTAATAATGTGAAGGAAAAACTCATTTGTACAGTGGGTTCTGAATATGCACTCTTGTTTATATTCTTCCCAGGGACACCATGTGGCGGGTGTTTACTGGGGCACTGTCGGTGGAAGAGAAAGGCAGCCAGCTGCTGGCTGACCTGCGGGAGATTGAATCCTGGGTGTACCGGTTGCTGCGTTCACCGGTGCCAGTGGCGGGTCAGAGGCGCGTGGATGTGGAAGTGCTGCCCCATGAACTCAAACGGCCGCTCACCTTTGCCCTGCCTGACAACTCTCGCTTCTCCATGGTCGACTTCCCCCTGCACCTGCCCTTGGAGCTGCTGGGTGTGGATGCCTGCCTTCAGGTCCTCAGCTGTGTCCTGCTAGAGCACAAGGTAAGGATTTGTGTTTTTCAAGACCCAGAGGGGACAAACCAAATCCAAATCACCTTTTTTGGATTTTATTAAAGACCCAGCTGAATGTTTCCAGTAAGGACAAACAGTTATATTTAGTGTCTTGTGATTGGACAGCTGTGTGTCCCTGCCTGGACAAAGAACTTTTCAACGGCCTCCTGAGCGATGTCCTGAATGACCTTCATCAGACATTTTCTGTTAGATGTAGGCTCACTGAAGCCATTTTACTGCAGCGTGGTGAACAAATCATGATGGGTAAAAGGAAGACTGTGTATAGTGTATGACTGAAAGGAAATACTTTTCATCTCTCTCTCTCTAGCATTAGTAGAGATGTAATAGAATTCCTGTTGGGCTGGTGTAGTGTTCTGTTGTTGCTCTTGGTTTACATTGACATTGATACACCGGCTCATTCGCAGCGATCCCCTACATCAAACCCAATCTTCACAGCTTCAGTCACACTCCTGCAAGAGCATACTGCTGGATAAATGCTGGACAGTTTTTCTGTTGCTCAGTGTTTCTCAAATATACAATGTACAGTATCTGGGCCACCTATCTAAATAGATGCTCTCCCACCCAAAAGCTTTTTTTATTTCCCAGGTGAGAAATTCAGTTTAAAATGCAGATTGTTTGAAAAGTGCATCCACGTGCAGTCAGTAGTTAGCTTTATGTCATCTGCATCCATTTGGGTTTTAGATGAATTCAATAGGTTGAACTAAGTGCTGCCTTAAAGCTTTCAAAGTGGCTTCCTTTCAAGTACTTTGTGCTGCCCGATGCATTTTTCATAAAACTCCATATTGCTGTTTGGAATCCCAAGCAAAGTGGACATTTACACCTTTTGCATTACAAAAAAATAAAGGAAATGTGGCTAGATGAGACAAATAATTGTGTGATAGAGCGCCAGAGCAAGAACTCAACTAGGTGACTATGTGTCTATTTAAATATGACCGTATGAACATAACAGGGCACTGAACATCTGCTTAGTTTGTATTAAAATATACAGGAAAATAAATGTTTGTAATGTTTGCCTTTTTATATAAAATCTAAAAATGTGTGGTTTTTTTTTTCCTCAGGTCATTCTTCAATCCAGAGATTACAATGCTTTGTCTATGAGTGTCATGGCTTTTGTGGCCATGATCTATCCTCTGGAGTACATGTTCCCCGTCATTCCCTTACTGCCAACATGCATGGCGTCTGCTGAGCAGGTAAAACGTATCATTTGCAATAAAAATATTTCAAGTAAGTAGATGATTGATTTGTTTTTACCAAACAGTTGCAGTTTTTAACTGCAAATTGCTTACTGACTGGTATGTTTGCTCCTCCCCACAGCTCCTTCTTGCCCCCACTCCCTACATTATAGGTGTCCCAGCCAGCTTCTTCCTCTACAAAGCTGACTTCAAAATGCCAGATGACTTGTGGCTTGTGGACCTTGACAGCAGCAAGGTCAGCATGGTCTTCTACTCCTCCTGATCTTGTGTGGTCTTATTCATGATGACCAGATTTAGCTGACGGATGAAATCTAATTAATCTATTGGTTATCAAATGTGTTGCTTGCATTTTTAGATTTAGATTGTTGCTTTTTGTCTGCAGGTTATAGCACCCACCAATGCAGAGTTTCTGCCACCTCTTCCAGAGCCTGAAGCAGGCGAGCTTAAGAAACATCTGAAACAGGTACTGCATATGATTCATCTGAGTCCTCTTTAATATGATCAGTGTAAAGGTTTCAGATTCTGCTGCACCGTGGCAGCCACTCGCATATATGATCATTTTACAGAGAAAAGTCTGGAACCCCGGTAGTGCTCTGGCGCCCACCTGTGATGTCAATTTCACTCTCATAGACATGTAAAACCTCTCTTTCAGAAGTGTGAAGAGTAGGGGCTTCCTTCTTCAACAGAGTTGTATGTATTTGTTGATGAGTGTGAGCGCTTTTGAAATGGGTTTTGTGGTGCACTAACGTAAACAAATGTTTTTCTTTTCTTTTTTCCCGGTTTTCTGTGCATGCTGTAGCTCTTGGAGGTAAAATCAGATCCTAGGATCCTGCTGCTATCCAAGCAAAAACCCTTAGTAATACTTGTAGTAACTAACCTGCCCCTCTAACGCAGTTATCTAACTTAACATCAGAATCTGGTTCTGATTCATGGACACACCTCACTTCCTTTGTACTTCCACACTGCGAGCAACACCCAATATCCTATCACACAACGTTCCTTCTTAGAAATATGGACACTACTGATATGACCACACAGCGTGCTTATTGGCCACGACTAAGCCATGCGTCCTTGTTTTTCCACAGTAATTCTGAAATTTCTGCAAGATGAAGTTCATTCAGGGTTCGTACAAAGTGTTGAATGTTTGGAAAATGCCTAAATTTAATCATGTTTTCAAGGTTAGGAATATGCTTGAACTCGATTATACTCCTTGAAAAATTGTTGATTTTCAACATAATCTGGTGTTGCATCATGTACACAATCAGTCATGTAAACTTCTAATATTTGAAATGAAACAATCCCTTTGTCATATTTGTCCTTGAATTTTACTCTAAAATTCTGTACAAACCCTGTTAATTGTCATTTTAAGTTTAACCGTTAACTTAAACTCTTATTTGCATGACTACAAGATCAAATGTATGAAACATTTCTCGTCCACAGCGAGACTAACACATGGCTGCAATTAATAAAATCCTTGTAATGATTTTCCACATTTAGTTCGAAACACTAAAATTACCTAACATTTGCTATTTAATTATACATTTAAATGACACAGCGACATCACCAAATTCCAACATCACTTTTTTTTTTATTAAAGATTAGTACTAATGATTTTTTTTTGGCAGCCAAGCTCCAAGCTTCACAAACTATAAAGTCAATAAAAATATAACCTTTATTATTTGAGTGCCTCTTTGACTACAACCACCAGAACCTTCCTCAGATGTTCTGTTGGAACTTAAAATCCCTTCATACACTTATTTGGTTTAATGCGCCTTGAATCAGAGCCGGTTCGTTAGCTGTGTGTGATTAGCAGCTCTCTCCCTGTGTGCGAATGTGTGACCGAGAGGCTGCTGTGTGTAGGAGTGTGCAAAGCCTCAGATTAGCAGTTGGTTTTTTTTGGAAACAAGCACACAATATTGATAGTCGTGAATGGAGAAAATGTCACTGAAGATGGTTTAACTGATTATCTGAAAACTGCGATGCCAAAGCAAAATGCTGCTGATGTGAGAGTCACTGAAAATACTTGCACTTAACGCTGGATAACTAAAATAAATTGGTCCTGAGGAGCGACTGATTTATTTACTTTTACAAAAATGGTTTTGTTTTGTTTCTGCTCAGCCAACCTTTTTGAAATATTTGCTACAGGTGCTTTATTGTGCAAGTATTTTATCTGTGTTTTCTGAAAAGATCTGCTGTTTTGTATCTGTCATCACCACTCCATAGTAACCACTGGTTTGTCCCAGTTGGTCACCATGGATGGCATTCATGTGTCTTTTTGTGGGCTGGATTTTGTAGGTGAAGTCTGGTTATGGGTCACGTTATTGCTTTTTCTGTGTTTCTCACTGTCTTTCATGTTGAGCATAAAAACACATCTCCTCTTTCCTCATGTTCCTCTTTCTCTCTTGGTCTTACTTTCTAAAAAAATATGTCTCTCCTTCTCTTCTAACCGTCGTCCATCACCTTTCCAAAATGAACGCAAATTTATCTTTTCTTATCTCCTTTCTGCCGTAACGTATTGTAGAATTGGAAATAATGACACAGCTAGGCATCTCTTTCGTTACACAGACAAATCAAAATCATGACTTTAGATCTATTTGAGTCACATTTGGGTGGCACCGAAATATACTTATTCTGTGTCAGCAAAAAAAAGACAAATAGGGAAGTACTGTTGAAAGGAGACAAAGAAAAGAAAGGGGAAAGGGTCATGGTTGTGACCCTTCCATCATGTGCTCTTCCAGTGTCAGTCACAAAGTAATCATCCCAGGCCTTCATGTGATTTTCCTCGCATCTCTCTTATCCCCTTCCTAGTGTCTGGTTAGGTTGACCGTGATCACCCAAAAGCAGATCTTCTCCTCTGAAAATAAGGTTACTCATTTCTCCTCCTGTGGAATGTGTAATGCTCCTGCACGGATATCTTCTCTCTCACATTATTTTGCTTGTCACTACTACTTGTCTCCTACTCTTCAAGACTTGAACAAAAAAAAAAAAAATTGCATAACAGTGTCATTGAATGTTGCAGACCAGTTTTTGATGCACTGCTTAGCTCTGGCTTGAGCATGACTGAATGTGTGTGCATCTTATCTTGGCATCAGTGAGTGTTCTTTGTAACCAAATCAAGATATGATGAAGCTGACAAAATTAACATTCATCCAGAACCAGCAACTAAATGTTCCATTATGCTAAGCTAAACCTTGACACCTGAGTCTGCAGCAGTTTCCCTCAATGCAAACCATGCATTGTGACTTACTTCCCTTGTGCCCCTTTTCTCCAAAATGACACACCCACCACAGGCATCAACATGCACAAAACTCACCTTCAGCTGCAGTGTGTATATAGTAAGAGTAAACCAGTAAAAATTGAGAATACTTGGGTTGAGACCCTGTTGTTTATGACCTCACTTTAGCATACTACTGGGAAGCAGTGATGCTTGGTAGTACGAGGGATTGTAATTTAGATGTTAATTTATTGGATTATCACCCCTTAAACTACAATTTCCATGTTTAGGTTCCCATTATAGAGAGGGCAAACATTTAAACAATGCCCCATTAAGTGTAAAAATATTAAGTATTAATAACTAAATGTTGATGCCAATCGTGGGAGTGTTCCATCACAGCGCTGTGTTTTTGTCTTTACATCCACTGCTGTGTTAGTAATTTGTGTCACCGTCACCTGTTTCAGGCCTTGGCCAGTATGAGTTTGAACACCCAGCCCATTCTGAACCTGGAGAAGTTCCAGGAAGGTCAGGAGATGCCCCTGCTCCCACCTGGACGAGACAAAGCTTCGCCGTCCTCCACAGAGTTCAACCCTCTAATTTATGGCAATGACGTTGATTCTGTAGATGTAGCCACGAGGCAAGCCATGAATCTCTTTCCATAGTTGTATATGTTCTTATTTATCGATAAGGGAGTCTGAAAAGGGGATAAAATGACTGAATAATTGGTATGAGATGCAGCGATATGGATATTCATAGCTGATAACTAATAATTACACATTATTGTGGCTGATATGATAATAGATAATATTAATCTTACAGATGCAATAAATGTGAATATAATTATGTTTTTACATTGATAGGTTTATTTATTCTCCTGGACAGCCTTCAACATCTCTAGAATAAGAACACATTAATTTATTCTAAACATCTTAATAACGATAACCATATTTATCTTGTAAAATGTAGACTAACGCTAATTAACAATAATATAATTTCTTACTTATTGGCTAATAATATATCATCACATATCAGCCACCGATATATTGTGCAAACCTAATAATATTTCACATATTTGTTTTACAGATAGAGAAAAACGTTAAGCTAAATTAATATTTTTCTTTCACAGGGTCGCCATGGTACGGTTCTTCAACTCCCCAAATGTTCTCCAGGGGTTCCAGATGCACACTCGCACCTTACGCCTCTTCCCGCGACCTGTGGTGGCTTTTCAGTCGACTTCTTTTCTTGCATCTCGGCCACGCCGCTCTAACTTTGCAGATAAACTCTCTCACACCCAGGCAGTGGAGTTCTATGGCGAATGGGCTCTCAATCCCACCAACCTTGCCTTTCAGAGGATACACAACAGTAAGACTCATTACAGCTGATGGTAGTCTGTAGCTTTATATTCAATATACTGTACGTTAGATAAAATGTGTTCCAAACAACACTGCACACTTCTGTTTAAGATGTGTTTGACCCCTCCTTAATCGGAGACAAGCCCAAGTGGTATGCTCACCAGCTCCAGCCAGTGGTCTACCGAGTGTACGATGGAAGCTCCCAGCTGGTTGAAGCTATGGCTGGTCCATTGGAGGATGAGGGCAACGACTCTGACCCCACAGACAGGTAGGGCAGATAACCATCCAATTTAATCTGCTTAGATGAGTTCTTGGTTTATTTATTATTTGCTGTAGATAATTCATTTGATTTGTTGCAGTGCTAGTGACAGCGAGGCGTACGATGACTCCAGCTCGTCCTATTCCTCACTTGGAGACCTTGTGAGTGAGATGATCCAAGGTGACATCCAGGGAGACACACCAAGTAAGTTGTTGTTTCATTACTGCATTGGCTGTATTCATACCATTTCCTTTCATGTCATATTTTACATAATATTTTTTTATTTTGTCTTAGGCTTGGACCCGCCCACCCATGCTGCACTGGGAGATGCCAGTGAGGTTGAATTTCAAGACTTCGAGGACTTCAAGGAAGGTCGTGGCTTGGAGGGTCCGCCCAGTGGGGACGGACCTGCTGAACCTTCTGATGGACAACCTCTTCGCTCGAGCTCCAGCACAACTGCAAGCTCAAGTCCCAGCACAATCATCCAGGGAGTCAACCATGTGTGTGATCATTCCCTATTAGTAGTTTATTCCACATCTTCTGTACTTTTGTAGGAACTAAATGATAATATTATAAATAGTATAGTATACACTGATCAGCCATAACATGATGACATTATGGGCACCCTGACCGGTCTGCAGCTATACAGCCCCATATGGAACAAACTGCGATGCTCTGTGTGTTCTGACACCTTTCTATCAGAACCAGCATTCTCTTTTTTAGTAGTTTGATCTACAGTAGCTCTTCTGTTCTCCTTCGCTTCCCACGTGCATCAGTGAGCCTTGGCTGCCCCATGACCCTGTCGCCGGTTCACTGGTTTTCCTCCTTTGGACCACTTTTGGCAGGTACTGACCACTGCAGACCGGGAACACCCCACAAGAGTTGCAGTGTTGGAGATGCTCTGACCCAGTCGTCTAGCCATCACAATGTGGCCCTTGTCAAAGTCGCTCACATCCTTACGCTTGTCCATTTTTCCTGCTTCAACACATCAACTCCGAAGACAAAATGTTCACTTGCTGCATAATATACTTCCCCCCATGAGAGATTCAGTGTTCTTCACTTCACCTGTTAGTGCTCATAAAGTTATGGCTGATCGGTGTATATATATAGTATAGTTAATGTTAATGTTAAATTTTTTGATGACTACTTTGGACAGGGCTTTATTTATTTTCTGTTTTTGTAGATATAACTTTTAACATGAGCTGTGCATTTGTCATATTCATCAGAAGAATGAGTATGGCCAAACTAGAGTCATGCAAAATTGATCTAATCTGTATTACAATGGAGGAAAAAAGAAAGAACTATTTACTTTTTCACATTGGGGAGACATTTGCACAATTCCCTTTACTACTGTGTGCTCATTTTTCCAGGAGCAGGCAGAAGCACCTGATATTGAAGTCTCAGCAAGTGCTGCTTTACAGAACCCTGTCCCGGCATTGGGCAGTCAGCCATTCCTCAGACCTACAGCTGATGCGGGCCTGGTGGACCCAGCCAACCAAAAGCAAGAGTATGACAACCCATACTTTGAGCCTCAGTACGGCTTCCCCTCAGAGGATGACCCTGATGCAGAAGAGCAAGTGGAGTCATACACCCCTCGATTCAACCAGAACCTCAATGGCAACAAGTGTGTTAAACTTGTTCATCACTTGAATGAATTCATTATCATCATTCAAATGGGCTCTGATCAAACCATGCAATGTTCTTTATCAAAACCCAGCATGTCAAATTACACTTTTCATTCATGGTGGCCTTGAATCTTTGGTGGTGTGATGTAGTGTGAATGCTTGAGAGTTTCCCGTGTCCCCGAGTTCCTGTGTCTTATGACGCACAGTAATGTCTTCTTTTTTTTTTTTTTTTAGGGCACAGCGTCCTTTACGTCCCAGTAGCCTGAGACTCCCAGGAGAATCTGATGGGGAGGGTGACAGCTCGCCGAATTCCACCATTTCCAACAACAGCAATGATGGATTTGGAGGACTGATGTCCTTTGCCAGTAAGAATATTTGAATTTCATTTGAGGGGGGGGGGGGGTTCATATTTTAGTTCATTGTTTTGGTTTTCTGGCCGAGTCCATATACAGCCGCAGCTGATTTAAGTGGAAAAACCTTTAAAACAACAAAAACACTGTACACTACCTGCCAGCCCCAAAGAGCAGACAGACACAGCTCTAGCTGTTCCGTGTAGCTGGTGAACATTTTGCAGTAAAAATTATCCAATAGTCCAATATTTCCCTCAGAAGAAGTTGAAATCAAAAACGGCTAAAAGTGGAATGAATTTTGGACTCGGTGAACAGAAACACAACTCTACATGAATGCTAATGTTGATCCGGATGTGTGAAGAGTGATGGCAGGTTTAAGAGATGGGTTACATTAGTGTTTTTTATATGAAGTCCTCTATTATGATGACTGAGTTAATATTTTCTTCTACAGTTTCGTCAGTTGCCTCTTGTTACCAAAGGCTGCTTTATCACAGTTTTGATAAGAGTAAATAAACATGCCCAAAATGTACCATTGGTTTTCATAATTTAAAATGCATTCCTCTTTACAGGCAACCTTTACAAGAACCACGGCACCAGTTTCAGTCTGTCCAATCTTGCCCTTCCCAACAAGGCAGCGAGGGACAAAGCAACACCTTTCCCCAGTCTGAAAGGTAGGACAACAACTCTACCCTGACCACTTTTACATGTCCTCATGAAATGTGTGTTTGTCATCTTATTGTTGCTCCAGTTCTTCAGCGTGGTCTCAAGGGTAATAAGAAACATTATTATACAATGTTAAGTTCAGGACATACAGGTGAGTAGAGGAGAGTTGACAAAGTTAAAGGATAAGAGTCAAAAAAGATAAATTTAATTAATTTGCTGTCTGTCCTTCTCTGCCTTTCTTATTTTCATGTCTTTTTTTTTTTTTGTTTTATTTGGTTGGGGTAAAAGAATATTTCAGTTTTGATGTTGAGGAGGAAATGGAGCAAGCAGGTTTGTAGAGCTGTTTTTAAAGCCTGACTTTTTTCCCGCTGGGTTGCCAAACAGATATGGCACTATTTTAAAGGAGAATATTGAGGATGTCTATATTGAACAAGGTTTTTCTCTCAAGAGTAACGGGAATATCCACTCAAAAACAGACTTTACATGTGTTGTTGACACAGTTTGTTCTTCATTTGCAGACATGATCTCTTTCTCACGTGCAGTTTTTTTCAGACTATTGATTAATTAACCTTTATTTTATATACTTTTTCTACTACACCATTAACTAATGGTGTAGGATGTGTTCTGATAAAGCCCAGGTATCATTTGGAAGCCGACAAATGTGCCACGGTGGGTCTTTTTCCAAACAAACAAGAGTAAGCAATCCAATCCCAGCTGCTTATATCAGATTAACTGCAGTGTACACATGTTTAAAAAACATAACCATAACACAACGAATCCCACTGCAGTGGTAGCTGATGCTCATATTCAGCTGTTTATTAAAGTCTGAACTGTTATGAAGACGAGCCAAAGATTTGTCATGCTTTGCTAAAGTTACAGCGACTAAAATTGCACTTGGGAATAGAGTTATTACACTGGCTAATATTTTAGACTTTTTCTTTTAAGATTAAGAGGCTAATATGAATTCTGTTTAGGCTGGATTTTCACTTTTAACTGAGAGAAAAAACAGGCGAATCATGATGATCTAACTCAATAGCTCCACCCCATGTGGAATAGCTGCCATAAAAAAAACAAAAACGTTATACTCCTTTTGATTATGATGTGTTTTGTCTTTGTTGTTTAGATGCCCCTGACAGCCCGGGTATGTTATGTCTGGTGTTTATAGTTTGTGTTAGCCTTCCTGACTAGGCAGTTCCTTATCCTTGAAGTGACCTATACCTATCTTACACCCTCTCAGCATTCTTAGCACCTTTCGTGTCATTCCTGTATACCCACGCCTTCCCCTCTGTTCCTTTACCATTCCGCGCCGTGTGACTGGTGGGAGTGTTTTTGGTGCACACATTTATAATCAAAAGATTTATTCTGTTGTTGCTGTGGCATCGGCACATCCTTACTACAAGAAGGATGCTCAGTCCGTTTGAACTGCATTTGCCTAATTCCTATTTTAATGTAGTTGCACTCTTTGAATGACATTCACAGAAAGCTCTGTCCTCGGTGAATGGAGTTTATTTCCAACCTGCCTCCTGACTCTCGTGCGTGTTTTCCTTGCTTTCTTGTTTTGTGGCTACCGTTGTTGACTGTTTCCTTCCCTTTTTGAGGTCACTCACTATTTGAACAAACAACAGTGGCAACACTTTGAGGTTTTGTAATTAAGTATTTTACTGTCATCTCTGCTGTACATCGTGCACAAATTCCAAAGAAACAACTTGATCCATTGCTCTAGATTTCCATTAGTGTTGAGCTTGACTGTTCAGCATTATTCACATGGCTCAGGCTACTCACATATACAACAAAATTCCCTTGGTTCTGTAAATGTTGATTGTGTTTCCAAACACGTGGCATTAGTCATTTTATCAACACTTTCACAGTCAGTACCATCATCAGTACATATGTTGTTTTTTTTCTTTTCTGTCTGCCCCTTTCTCTTTTACTTTTTTATTGTCTTTGTTTTGGCGCCATGTTGAGTGTGCATGTCTGTGTTACGGGTTGATGTTCAGACTGGTTGTGTCTGGGCTGGTGTCCCTCTCTGTGTCCACCTTTTTCGCGGCACTAATTCTGGGTTTTGTGTGCAGTATTTGGGCTAAATTCTCTAATGGAGATAATTACAGAGGCTGGCCCGGGGAGCGGAGAAGGTGGGTTATGCCCTTTTTAATTGAGTGAGCTGCATGCTTCTCCAAGCCAGTCAACTACATCTCCCAGCATCCCCCTCTGTCTGTCCTCATTTCTGTCACCGTTTGTGTCATCAAAGACCAAGTGGAGCGTTGAGTCTGTTGTCTTACCATGCCGCAATTCATAGTGACTGCTCCTCTTCCTCCGACTAACCATTATTTCACTCAACAGTATGTTTGATTTTATTTGTTGAACTTGTGAGGAAAAAGTATACCTAGATCTAACATCAGTGATCACAGGGAAAAGTGAAAGAATACATTCCGCAACAAATAACCACAGGGAAGCAAATGTAGACACGGAACAGGATGTTGGAGAATAAGAACAGACTGATCCATCAGCATCCATTGTTTCATTGTTTTCTTGTCCTTTATGCTCCCAGAGAGTATAAATGGGGGTTGGGCCCAATCATGCTGTAATTGTGCTCTACACAATGAGCAGTTACCTTCAGTAAAATTATGCAAATTACGAACCCAACTGGTGAACAAATGAACTAAATTCAGGCATTTACCAGGCAAATATCCTGGTTGTCTAAGTGGTTGTCTTATGTCATGAAAATGAGAACCTGGCAGGTAAATTAAGATTGCGCCAATATTATTGTCATTTAGATTACACCCTCCAGACCTCACAGATACGGCATGATGTTGGAGTTGTCAGGTGGGATTCTGGGAACTGAGTCTGTCGCTGTTTGTCAGAGCTAGCTCGAGGCTTTGGGTAGTTGGCATAATTACAAAGGTACTGAAACATAATTAGTTTGTCAAAAGCAGTGGACAGTATATTTAAAAATAAATTGAATAGTGTCCCTTCACTTATACTGTGGAAGTGAATTTTGTCTCTACTGGTGTCATATTCTGAAAGACACATTGCCATGACAATAGCAACACCAGCACACAAGCTAACATAGTTCAAGAGGACATTAGTGGAACTCTGGTCAATACATATAAAAACAGGATATCAATTCAATCAATTAAAGCATAAAATGATAAAGGCCTACCATAAGTGATGGTCTTAAACATCTGCTGCACTGCCATGGTGGTCTTTTTATAATGCAGAAATCTAAATGGCAATCCCATCATAAAACCTTAAAACAATTCATAATGTAGGCCAGCGTAGATAGAGAGCTTACCTGCAGCTCACATTATAACAGTTAATTTATTGATTTTGCACAGTCTGTGTCGCTAAAGGCTTTTCAGGTTTTTCTTTGTTTGCACGTGCAGGCTTCCGATTAGTTTTGTGTTTCTGGTCAACTTGATGGATAGGAAACTAAAACTGAAACCACATTTCAGCTGTTGTGCCATTCTGCTCCACAGAATGTGTTGCAGAGCTGATTATTTTCAATAAGAGAAATGCCTGCGTGTTAGTCCAGAAGAAACCTTTTTAATTATGGGCGGACCATCCAAACAGGTATTTGGTGCCCCAGCCAATACTGGACTAAGCACGGGAAATTACAGACATGCATATTTTTGAATAGCACGTGTAATGATTGCATCTCCCTAAATAATGCGTAGAATAAAAAGATCCCATAACTTCAAACTATATCATAAAATTGTATTTGTGATCTTTCTTTGGTATTTTGTCATCAATCATCTTGATTACTCTTACTGCAAATGACTAATTTGAGTCAGGCACTTGACGAGTGGATTTATTGACCAGGTTAAATTCAGGCATTAAAAAAATAGAGTGACTCAGAGCTTCATGTTTTGCTGGTTGGTTACCAGCATTTTCTAACGTTGCATGCAAGCTGACTTGTTTGTGCATTTAAGCTTTTGCCGGCTCGGACGTTGGATTCATGTTGGCTTCACTACTGTACCATCTCTCTCTCTCTCTCTCTCTCTCGATACTCAGGTCTACAAATTATTTCACCCCTAAGGTCAAGAACCATTTAAAAGCTGCTGCTTCAAAGTATCTTCCATTGATAAACCTCTGGTGGACTGGCCAAGACCTGCAAGCCGTCCAGCAAAAAGTTATGAAAACCTCCAGTTTTCCTACTGTTTACCATCGGAATATTTAATTTTACCTGAGAAATACAGTATCTAGTCATATTCAAGGTGGACAAAATCCATAAGCAGTCTCCTCCGTCTTCCTGCTGTAATGTTTAACATTCTCGTTTCAAGTGCCGTTTCTATTGGACTTTCATAATTAATCCTAGCGAAAACCAGCTATGCATTATTGGTTTTCAAACTAAAAGATCCTGAAATATTCAGCTTGCACAAACACAGTATTGGAATCAGGAATAAACTCGTAACGTCTTGTGCCCACGACACTGCAGTAAGAACAATAAACAGATCCCCCACTGTCACATAAAACTGTCAATAAACCAGCCTGCAATGACAAATGTCAGATGAGAAAAGCTTTCTGTCCTTTTCTTGTAGGAGTGTACTCCTCCCCCATCCTTTCATGTCTCAGAAACAGAATCAGAAGTAACAAAATGGAGCAATCTGCATCACTGTGGGTGACTGTACTTGGATATCCTGGTTTTTTCAGTCACCTAATAAAGAGGTTCTGTACATGTGTTTCATTTAACGTTTTTAGGATTCATTGTATTGCAATGAAAGTGAAATTTTCAAATGGGAAATGCTGAAGCTTGATGCTCCTAAACGGGCCACATTTGCATAAGGTCCTTGCAAAAATAATGTTGTGATGGCACATCCTTTTTTATGAACCTAGTGTTTTACATGTTCACTGGAGCTCAGACTCAACCTAAATTAGGCCTGACCATGTGAGCTCGAGCCTGGTCAGACTCCCCCTCAGGTTGGGTTTTATTTCATCAACATGTGAACCAATGTGCTTTGTTAACAGGTGCAAGGGACTTGGGCAGACACTGTACAGATTAAGTCAGATTTTAGTTCTGACTTGCTCGCCCCCATCTAATTTTAGAATTGGGACAAATGTCTGCTAGATCAGTTGTCGTTTTTTCACGTGCAGTCCGAGGGTGGACGCCTCATCAATTGCTTTCTGGCTGTCGGACGATTGTTTGGATTTATGCCAGGTCAGAAATGTCGTCTTGCAGTTTGAGCAGTTCCGTGGTCTGATTTCCCGCATGGCTGCCAAAATGTAATGAACTTGTTTTAATATTACTGGAGAAGTATCTTACATGATGTGTGATATATCTGTGACATAAAACTGAACGTCACTGCAGAACAGACTCCATATTGTCTGCGTCTTCCAGAAATCTGCAGCTCCATGTTTTTTTTTTTTTTTTTTTGTCCTACCTTTCCATTCATAGTAGCATTGCACCAGCTAATGCTGTCTGTCTCTTTTGTCAACATTGTTGAGGACGCGGCCGTCTTGTTCGTATAAACTGTATTGGAATTGTCAATGGACAAAACCAACTGGGGGACGTTGACGTCGTGAGCACCACAGTGTGGCCAGTCAATTGATCCGTGCGATGCGAGTCAAAGAGGTTGCAGGTTTTGGTCGTGCAGAATGGCTGATTTAAAATGTGCAGTGTGAGTTAACGCAGTTAATAAATGCACAGTGTCTGCACCGCTTTAGATTGAATAAAAAAATTCAGGGGAGTTCAATTTGTTCCGAGATGATCGAATGTGCAACAACTTTGCAATTAATAGCAGGAAAAAAAACTTTTTTTTACTTCTGCAGCAAAATATGACACTCAATAATGACTAGCTTCATAAAATGCTGCGGTCTCATATGTTTTCAATTGAGTCAGTTGTGTGAGAATATAAATAGACTTTCCGAAATGTTTTGAGCCTCCTTAATGATTACATTATAATATAATGATGGAATGATTGACCCAACCTAAGTGGTTCTCTCGCAGATGCCACGCATCCCACAGAATTACAGCAGTCTATTTAAATGAGTCAGCTTGTAGTGTAGCTCATTTCCCTTGTCTTCCACACATCCCTTTATTTTCTTTCATGCATGATATCACTCATGTAGTTGCTGTACACACTATCCTCCGTCTGACCTCACATCTCTATGCTGCTAATGTGTGATGCCACCTCCAAGAGCATCGTTTGGACTCCTCTGTGTGTGTGTGTGTGTGTGTGCACCATGTCCCTGTTTGATTCTTTCACCTTTTGTTGTAATAATAGACTCTAGTAGCTCCAGTAATTTCTGTTCAGAAGTAGATAACCTTCAGTAGATTCAAGGTGTGTCTGTCATCTCCACAGTTTGATGTGAACTGCTTTCTTTTCTATTTGATGTGGTAGCTTAAAATTTCGGAAAGTTGTATCCTGTCCTGGTTTAAATTTCCTGGTGCTTTTTGTGTGCATCCAGTCCACTTCCACTGAGTGCTCTTCTGTCCATTGACCTACTAGTTTTCACTCTTAGTTTTGTTATCTTGCTCTATGGTGTTTAGAAGCGTCATTGTTTCGGTTCTTCTTCCAGGTGCACGTGCACCTCGAGCACTTGTGGACCAGAAGTCTTCAGTGATCAAGCACAGTCCAACAGTGAAGAGAGAGTCGCCCTCTCCTCAGGGCAGAGTCAACAACACAAGGTAATGAATTCTTTCTGCATGGGCTGCAAATCTGTGTGGGTTCTCTCCGGGTACTCCGGCTTCCTCCTGCAGTCCAAAGACATACAGGTTAGGTTAATTGACTTCTCTAAATTGCCCATAGGTGTGACTGTGCGCGTGAATGGTTGTCTGTTTCTATGTGTCAGCCCTGGGATTGACTGGCGACCCATCTCACCCAATGTCAGCTGGAATCAGCTCCAGCCCCCCGCGACCCTCTAAGGAAAAGTGGATATAGATAATGGATAGATGGAACTTCTGTCTTTTTTGGGTTGAAAGGTTACAAATATGGTCCATATCAAGTGTGTAATTTTTTGCATCTGTTGAATTATATGACTGAAAACTCTGTTATTTTGCTTCAGCGAGAATCAGCAATTCTTGAAGGAGGTGGTGCAGAGCGTTCTGGACGGTCAGGGAGTCGGCTGGCTCAACATGAAGAAAGTACGCCGCCTACTGGAGAACGAGCAGCTTCGTGTCTTCGTGCTGAGTAAGATGAACCGAGCCATCCAGTCGGAGGAAGATGCTAGACAGGAGATCATACGGGATGTGGTGAGATACTTGTTTTTCGCCCTTTCCACTGTAAACTGATGTGCCAAAGAAATTCACAATTCTGACAACAAAGCCAGAAGAATAAAAGCACAATTGCAAGTCAATTATTTTTCCACAACAGGTTTCCTGCAAATGTTACACAATAAAAAGTCTTGTTAACAAATAAAAGGTAAGGATTTCTGTCCACTGAAACACTAGGAGGCATTTAATTTGAAACTTATACACGAAGTGTTGAGTAACTGCATCATGCAGTAACTTTAACACGACAAACTGGAGCAGATCAAAACAAGGCTTCGTCCTAAAATATGACCAATTATAATCATCAAACAGAGGAAATCTGAAAAAAAGGCCTGCCCCTAATACAAGCCTGCTTCAGATAAAGGCCTGGTACCTTCTGCAGTTCAGGAAAATAAAGGCTTCGGCCGCGATCTGAGGAAATATGGTAATTAAGGTTAGTTCACTTGCATCATGACTTTGTCTTTATGAACCTTGTTACTGTGTTGTGTGTCCAGGAGGTGAGCAGAAAGGTGTACAAAGGCATGCTGGACATCTTGAAGTGCACGGTTTCCAGTCTGGAGCACTCTTACACTAACGCAGGCCTCGGAGGAATGGCCAGTGTCTTCAGCTTATTGGAAATAGCACGCACACATTATCAAACCAAAGGTACGTCCCCACACGTTCAGCACAGGAAGGCATGAATTTGATGCTGGATTGTGTGAAGTAGGTTTTCTACATTTGGTCAGTTTATCCTTTTAATACGTTTTGTGCTGAGGAGCATAACAGCAGTGGGCCTGTGCTACTAACACTGTCCATGTCTTTGCATGGTGTGTTTTTATTAAGCTTTAAGCAGCATGCTAGACATTGGCTCACTAAAACATTAACTGTAATTGTAAAGTTTAGATCTTGTTATTGTTTTTCCTTCTTTGTCTAATGCTGTTAATCCTCTTCCAGTATAAACCTCAACCTTTCCTGAACTCTGTCTTTGGCCCCTTAATCTTGATAACTTGGTAGACCCAGAAAAACGCAAGCGAAGCCCCACAGACAGTGCTGGCAGCCCGGGGAGTAAAGAGAGTCCATCTGGCCATATGGAGACAGCGAGACCCCAGGGCCTTCTGAATGTGCCACACCTGCAGCTGCCGCACCACACAGTGGGCAAAGGAGCCCGCCATTTTGATACCCGGAGTCTGAACGAGGAGAACTTTATTGCCTCGATTGGTGTGTACACCACTCCAGCCCCGGTTGCATGTGCACTGTGAGATATCCCTACCCGTTCCCTGTAGTCTCATCAACCTTAAGACAAGTCACCCCCTTCACTTGTCCCAGACAGATTCTTACAGGTGTTATAATATTCCACACTCTTTGACCTGAACCACTGGTGATAATCACTGGAGTGATGTTATACCAAATACTTTAGTGGTATTTCTGAAATTTTTATTGGTGTAAAATTTTATTTAATCTTTTTAAAAGGAAAAAGATTTTGGCCTTGGTTAAAATATCCACATGAAGTAGCCTTTAAAAGTGTCTGGAATATTTCCCTGTGCTCCAGGCTGGACTGCGTGTGTTTGTCTCCCCTTCCTTAAGCATCTGTGCTCCCTGTTTGCCTCCTCTCTGGAGTTCTGTTGTGAGCCTCTTAGCACCTTGAATGCATGTCTTTCTTTTTGGTCTTCCAACACCTAAATCTGCAGTAGTGGACGAGGGGAAACCAGAGGTATGCGCATCGATGGTCGAATCGGCGCTTGACTTTGCCTTTACTGCAGGTTTCTGCGAGGCGTGCTGTAGAGAATGGCAGCTCCCTTTGCTCTCAGCATGGAGGGTGGAAGCATCTCTCCCCAGTAAACAGTCCCAGTAAAGAGACAAATTTCACTGCAGACGATGTTTTATATTTGTCGCCAAAAAACCAAGTGACTTAGAAAATTAAGTGGTAAAGAGATTATTAAGGATTTTCTGAGAATTGTTCTGGGTCTGTATACGGGGGACACTTCCAGTTGACCACCCTGACACCTCTCCTACCTGCACCCCTTCTTTTCCTGTTAGAAGTTGCACCTTCAATTCTACAGAATGCTGTGAGACTTCATCGTCATCCCTCATCCCGTGCTTCTGCAACTGCGCCATTTCACCTGCTGGATAGTCTGCCTCTCAACCCCATCCCATGCTCTTTTTTCCGAATCAGCCATTTCTCTCTCTCTCTTGTTCTCTCTCTGTCGCCTTTTGCTCTGGAGAGCCAGACTAATGCAGTCGATGACATTGGTGGTCTGCGGTCAGAGCCAAAGCTAATTCTGACGTCACTGTGTGGCTCTCCAGGACTTTGGGCCAGTAGATCTGGGTGTGTTGTAATGTTACCTAAGTAGCTGTTACACTCAGTGGATCCAACTTGACAACAAAATACTTCTTTTTTTCATTTTGTCCAGATTAATTCACAGCTATATGCAAACATTACAAAACACCTCCTTTCAGTAATGACAGTCTCAATGCTTATTTTGTTTTTGTTTTGATTTGATTGCTCACCCACCATACATGCCTTTTCAACCAGCACTCTGACTCTCTCTCTGTCTTTCTCTCCTTGCTTGCAAATGCATCTTGGGTAGAATTGTGGAGCAAGCACCAGGATAAGCAAAAAGCTATGGAAAAACCACAGAGTAAGAGACTTTTCACACACCAAAAAAAAAGAAAAAAGAAAAATGATTGGGGTGTTCAGCTGTTGACCTTTGTCCCACCCCCGTCTCTCCACCTTTGCAAACTCACCAGTGTCTTTCTACATGAATAAATGAAAAGAATGTCAGAGTGGATAAGCGGAAACAATATAGCCATAGTCTTTATGAGAGATTACGAGCTCAAGATTTTATATTGGATTGCTTTTGTACTACAAACGAGCTGAGAATGAGAATTTATTTAAGTGGAGATACTCTGATGTACTAGTTTTGCACCTACTGCACATGATACTGGACTGTTATTTGCAGTGGTGTTGGTATCCTCTAGTGGTATTAAGATTGCTGTTTTTGCTATAAGGCAACACAGGTCACATATTTTCTCACACACATATATATATATATATATATATCTCTGTGAGAAATTACACCCATGTTTTACTTCCCAAAAAATATTTCATGTTGTGTTTAATCAAGATGGCAGCCAGTCTTGGTATGTTTTGGTAAGTTTTTCCAGCAAGCATTACAACAGTATGTACTACCTTTTACTATAATATACTATGTTATGACCTCAGCTTAACCTAATAGCTGTAGCTCACAAGGTGGGATACAGCTTTTAAAATGTTTACTGATATTTGGCACAAAACCATGTGGACTGTTTTAGGCTCCTTGACATAAAAAAAAATATGGGAATTTTCTGTCCTAGGCAATGGCTTAAAAAGTATGTCATTTTGTTTTCTAGTGTGTTTTTTTTTTTCCCCCTTGACACCGTGCATCAAGATGAGCAGAAATGAATACCTGCTGCCCTGTCCTGCTCGTTTTTTACGTAACTGTATTTTTTCCAGTTTCAAGTGGCTTGCTGTAAATTGTGTATTTACAGCCAAAATTCCACAGTTGCCGGTACATTTTAAGGCTTTATTTAATGAGTTTTACAGAATTTAAGTGTCACAAGAAACCCCAGAAAAACAAGGAAGTGTCAGGATCTACTTGTCACCATGCCTGCACCTTCTGAGTTGATAAATGACAAAGTACAAATCACACTTGAAACAGAAAATGCCTCCTTTACCGTCCACCAGTTTGTCTGCATGCCTAACTGCTTGCGTTTGTTGTTTTTGGTGTAACTTGGCTGTAATTTGCAGCATTGACTGAGAATTAATACGCTCTTGCAGTTTTGTTTTCATTTGTAACATTTCCCCCAATTTTGCAGCACTCTGCTTGCCCCCTTTGTAACTTCTCTGTCTGGTCTTTAAAAATGTCATCTGTTGCAGTTAAACACCAGTATTGTGTACAGAAAGTTGTGAAAAATGTAATAAAATTTAAATTAGATGTCTTATAGTCACCCTGTATTTTTAGCTAGATGCAGCTTAAAGCTCTGAGTCTTGGATGTTAAAATAATCTCGCAAACAGGAATACGTTAGTGTTATACTGTATGCTTTGCTGTGTCATGCAGTGTTTTAAATAGAAGCTTTGGCACTTTAGCGTCAGTGTTGCTGTGCTGTGGTGGCTTTGAGTGAGGCGACAAGATGACATAGTCCCATTCACGAAAAATGTCCTGATAATCATGGGCTGTCCTGCAGGGTCTGAAGGAGCAAAGCAGCAGCGCCCCCAGGTGGCTGATGCAGAGGAGAAGAAATCACAGATCAGTGCTGACAGTGGCCTCAGTGTCACATCTGGATCTCAGGTTTGTTCGTGGAGTATTGTGTGAAAACTTTCTGCTGTTGAGAATGAAATTAATGTAAAATAATTTTAAATATCTGGATGTGATTCCAGTACAAAAAAAGTACTTTTTTCCCCCAGCCGTTGGTCTTTGAAAGCTAAAAAAATTGCTAATTGTGTGCAGCACAATTTTTTTTTTTTTTACTGTCCTCTACTAAGTTTGCGACTAAGAGTGCCACTGATTTCTCTCCTTTTTTTTTCTTTGGGTCTTTACAGAAGAGCGACACCGAGTCTGTAACGAGCTCGGAGCCACCGATCCTGACCAGAAGCACCAGCCAGGACTCGGAGGCTAGCACAGTGGTAGGGCACAGCCAACTCGGATGTTATGCACTTTGTTCCGCTCTATTCCAGCTACATGGCACTTCACAATATTTACTGTAGAGTCAAGGATGATACTTTTGGTCCAAACAATATAAAATGTCTTTTTCCCATCAAAAACTATGAATATAAAAACAAGAAAACATGGATGACTTGTTCAGCATGTTGTTTGTTGTTTACAAGTTGGGCAAATCATTGATTGTACCCTCTGTTTGAGGACTGTGAGGTAGGTGTTACTTTGTCAGGTTATGGATTATCGCATATATCGGCATATGTATATACTATATACCTTTTTAATGCTTTAACCACTTACATTTTACTCGCCAGTCATTACAAACTCGTGGGGTGCAGCCAAACATTGTTCAAACCCAAAGAATTTACTTTTTTACTTTAAATTCTAGTGCCAGGCTGAATTTTGAGAAGTTGTGCAGGAGAACAATCCTGCACACTGTCCTGTGTGGAATAAGATGATTTCAAACAGTTTTACCCAACTTTTTTTTTTTAACCAATAATAATAATTCCAAAAGCTGCTTTTAAACCTTCTGCACGAGAAACTCCCCCACTTATGCACTGTTCTTACACTTGGAATTACATTTTTTTTAGATAAGCAATAGCTCTGGAGAGACTCTCGGAGCTGACAGTGACCTGAGCAGCACAGCAGGAGATGGCCTCGGTGGGAGAACTGCTCCTCATTTAAATCAGTCCAGAGGGACGCTTTCTGACAGTGAGATTGAAACCAATCCAGCCACCAGCCAAGTGTTTGTAAGTATAAAACTCACTATAAGTGAAATGTCAATAATACAGTTATTACTTAAAGCTTAAAATGGGTCAATATAATCATAAACGTGCTCCATTTGAACATTTGAAAGCTCCACAGGAGGAGTTGATGGGATTTCAGGGTTCCCGTGCATACTCTAAAAACTGGAAGATTGCAGTTTTCCACTACTTAAACTTTTCTCTCCTTTTCAGGTGTTTAATGTCCTGGAAAATAGTTTCTGTATTTTTCTTTTGCCAAGACCGAACTCTTGTCAGCAATCCAGCAATTGAAAGTTTGTGGTGTGTTAAAGGTCAAATGGTGGTTAACAGGGTGAGAGTACATCATGTTTGTTTACATTTCAAAACGCACTGAAGGCACCGCGGGTCTGGAAACCTGTACATATGGAAAATCCCCTCTCGCTCTACGCGCAGCAAAGGTGCACCGTCCGGAACTGAAGTGGCAACGCTGCAGTTAGGTGGCGTGCGCTGTAAACACTTGGCTACCAAGGCACTCCCAGTTGTTACTGTTGCATTAGTAGGTTTGGACGTTTCTACTGTGAGACAAACCAAGTCAAACCAAGTCAACAAATTATTATTAAAAAAACTAGACTGGATCCTTTCTGGCTTTGTTCATCTGTCCTAACATACAAGCCGCTGAGTTAATTGCTACTCCTGGAGCCAGGCTTTCCTTTACGATCTGAATAATCTACAGTATGCAAAATAGATTGAACTTTATCTGCTTATTTTCTTTATTATATCTAGTTTTAATGGCTGAGGGAGCCAGGGTACGTGCGTTTCATTGCATTTGAATATACATGGTGGTACTTGAGTGCATATGAAAATAGACTTGAATTTGCAGTTATACAAATATGCCTGCATCAATGCATTGATACTCAAAAAACTGCATTGTTGGTTTACAAACGTTTTCCTGTTTCCACAGGGAAAGACCCACACCCTGAAAGCAAAAGATCATGTACTTGCTACGGCGAAGGGGCCGCCTGCGCAGCCCATGGAGGACCTCAGTATGAGGATTTACCTTTGTGAAGGCCTGCTTGGTATGTTTCCTTCTTCTGATTTGAGGATTTATTTATTCCCCAAATATTTTCTTACTTTTTCTGCATTACTCTACTAACACTATCTTATATATACTAAAATCCTTTGGACCAAACAACCTCAAATATTAAAAGGTACTTATGTAAACAAAGTGTTGCTAGATGTTGTGACCTTTTACTCACTACAGCTTGTGCAAGCGCTTGCTTTGGTTTTCCTTTCAATGTAACCACAGTGAGCTTTCGCTAATTGTCTAGTTATTTTTAAGAGGACAAAGCAGAAGTCAGACATGTGATTATGGAGAAGTGGTGCAATGTTAAATGTTTCTTATGAAACAGTGAACTTCACATATGTTAGGAAGTGAAAGGTTACACCCTGTTTGTTTTTCTGTTGTAACTTTACATAATGTGAATGTCCAACTTTACCTAGTGATGAATTAACTCTCTACACATTAACATTTAAGGATTGGGGGGGGAATAAGTCTGGATTTGTCCTTTTTTTTAAAAGAATATGTATTTACATGATAAGTCATGACTACAGTTGCTGCAAACTAATTACTAGTGTTTAATTCAATTTTGGTGCCTTCAAATGGTGTTGTGTTCATCGTGTTTATGAGAACAGTCCATCTTGTGGTATTCACAATTTCGGAAGTGGCAGTTTACCATGTTCATGAGGTGTGACGCGTTTGCTGAAGTTTTCAGAAGTTGCTGAGGCCATGGACGTTCATTTTTCGGTGGATGATAAGTTAATATATTATCATCATTATAGTAACTGTATAGCATGTCTTGGAAAGAAGCCAATGAAAACAATAAGAGCTTAAAAGCCAATATTATATTTAAACAAATCATAGACACACCGCCTCATCGCCACAAACCGCAGTAACAAGATTATTGTTCCATCTACTTGACTGTGCCAGATATATATATGTCTTGAAAAGGTTCACGCTATAGGCTATAAATAAGTGAGCAGATGAGTGTGGTATGTCTTTGTCCTCGTTTTTGTTCCTCTGGCGTGGTTCTCGGCTCGCTCTGCTCTTGTTTTTGCCATTAAACCTACTCACCTCTTCGCCTAACCCCCTCATGCTCTCGCTGCTTCTCGTCCCTCCTGCTGCTGCTCCTGGGAAATTCTTCCAGGCCGCGATAAGAGCTCCGTTTGGGATCAACTAGAGGATGCTGCCATGGAAACCTTTTCTCTAAGTAGGGCTAATCTCTTGCCTTTGCCCCTTTTTCTGTGTGTGTGTGTGTGTGTGTGTGTGTGTGTGTGTGTGTGTGTGTGCGTGCGTGCGTGTATCTGGGTGTATCCATTGTTCATACAGACTAGCTCTGTTTAATATCTGATTTGATGTGGGTTTTGCCTGTCTGTTGGTGAGCTGCACATCTGTGTGTGGGGTGGAAAATATAGGCAGTCTGGCAGAATTATCCCTCACAGGAAAAGACCAAAGCCTGTGATTTCCCTTCACTTTTAAAATTTGTTTTAATTTCTACTCACTTTCATTTTCACTGAGGTTTCTGACTAACTTTCATGTTGACTTAAAAGCTTCACATTTCATGGGTTTGCATACTGGATGTTGCCTTCAAGTGCTGTCAGAAGTGTAATTATAATTGAACACACTCGAATTACCCAGCAGCTGATAAATAAGATTTGGGAATGTCAAGTTTTCCAGTGAGTTTACCGCCATGTGACAGAGGTGGTGGAAATTAAACAGACACTGATATTATAAGTGAAATATTTTATTCCTCCTCTTTTGCATCTCAAAATAATTATTTTTTTCATCATTAAATTTGTCGTGGCATTTTTGTTTTACATTTTTAATGATGTTTTGGCTAGTTGCAGTTATTTATTTATTTATTTCCATGTTAAAACAGTAGCCAGAGAAATAAAAATTGTACTTTCCTCAGTCCAAATTAACTTGTGATTCCAGGAAGGTTACAAAGGAAAGCAGCACTTGAAGACAACATCGGACACCTCTATAAATGCAATGTTGG
>JAVQJF010129205.1:0-27430 GCA_036023855.1 Gadopsis marmoratus
CACACACACACACACACACACACACACACACACACACACACACACACGTGCTGTAGAGAATGAGAGTGGATGTTTATTACAGGATCCTAGTGGATGCTAAGGTGCCCTGGGGGCTATTAAAGCCCTCTCTTAAAAGGCACTATCAGGGAACAGTGATGTGGGCTGCTTGGCGGAGGGAGGGGTAGAGGGGTTTGAAGAAAGAGAGAGTGAAAGAGAAGAAAGAGAAGTCCTTGGAACAGCGGGCAGAAGGAGGGAATAAACCGAGTGAGCACATCTGGATTGCCTCAGCAGAATATTTGTGCAACATCTGGAAAAATTCCCTGGAATTTAAGGGTCCCCTCCTTTCATTTCAGTTATCCCCCCCTTCTTCTTTTCACTTCTTCTTCGTCCGTTTTCTGCATCTTCAAAGTCTCTTACTCTGGTGCGGCAGGCACGTAAATACTCCCGTAGTAATGCACGTTGAGCCCTTTCAGACTTTATAGCGGGCCAAATTGGGCCCATGTGACCAGGTCCCTTTTGTGCAGGGTCGGGCTAATTAAGTGGCACAGAAGTGAGGGGGCACCCGGCTGTGGACCCGGACCTGGGCCAGTCCTGGGCCAAACGCATAAAACGCATAAAAACAGCAGCAAAGAGAAGTTAGGAATTCTCCTACCTTCTACAGACGGTAAACTTTAAATCATAGCAGGAAAAATAACCTCTTTGTTTTGTTTTCATCAAATCAAACACAGACCTTTCTAGTGTAAAATGAAAGAGCCACTGTATGTCATAATTCAAACACAAACAGGCTACCTTTTCTGCTGTTTCATGCATTCATTTTGTTGTCGTTCACAAGGGCGTACAAAGAGAGTGTACATGAGCCTCCCTTTTGAGGTATATAGTCCTAGGAGGGACAAGGAGATCTCAGCATTGAAGCAACACCATCAGTTGATTTGTATCGGTCAGCTTTCAGAGTGCACGGTGCTGCGTTTGACTGCGGGGCCCTTGCAGCACATTACAGATGCAGTGGCGCAGCAAGCCTGTGTTCATTAGCAATTTAAGATTCTGACGAGCTTCTGATCGCCTTCTGTCTCACCTGGGGGAAGCTCCTCGCGGATCGGGAGGCACTGACAGGCAGGTAGCTCACTCAGAGCAGAAGGGGGAGCGCAGAGCTACATGCTATTGTGGTGACTGCGCCGATTTAAAAAAAATAAAAAAAAAGGACATGCAGGGGATAGATGACAGCGGACAAGAGAAGTCCAAGGAATATAATGTGCTTAGTACTGAGTCGATAAGGACATTGATCAACAAAAAATTGATTTAACCTTTAAATTATTTGTCAAACAGAAATGCCAAATATTCACACGTTTCCAATCTAGTTTCTTTCGTATCTGAGTGGGCAGCAAACATGCGGTTTCTGTTGGTCAGTCCATCTCTCTTTCTATGAATGCACTGAGCAGATTTAATTATTTTTTTCCCATGTTGCTCTGCAGTTGGCCTACATCTTTCTGGCTGGCTGAGCTGACAAGTTCTAGAAATGCTGATGTTGGTGATACAGTCCACTGTGCCTGCGTTGTTGGACTATGTACATGCAGAGCAGTGTTAGCAGTGTTAGCCTGTTCATCTGCGTGAGGATGTCTGCTGGTTTTTGTGCAGGTGATTTCTGCCGTTACCTGCCATCATTTTTTTCAGATAACAAAAAACGTGAAAAACAGATCAATCTTTCTCTTTCACTGGCTGATCTTTTGCTGTAGACTATGGTGCAGGAGGGAATGGTGTTCCCTGTGCCTTCAGGTTATTGCGTACGCAGACATCTCTGTGCTGCCCTGCAGAATGACCTTGCTCTGGCTCGTCCACTTGTCTGTCCCTTGATCCAGATCAACTTTGCTGTTTTGGACCCTTCTTTTTGAGGGGGGGTGCACCATTGCTCAGCTCTAAGCCGATCTGACGGTCTGTCTCCCTCGGTCAGTAATTGTTATTTGAGATAAGAGTCTTTACCCTGGAGGGCAGATTTTCATATTTTGGGAGCAGCCTTATACTTCGCCGGCTCATTGCATCTTGTGGCGTCTGCAGGTAGACGAGCGGTGATGTCATCGATGACATTTTCAGTAGCTGGAGTCTGCTGCGAGGCCTCAAAGAGGGCCTTCACCTCTTGAGACCTGGACCTCGCTACAGTATCCAAATAAACCTGATTCTCATTGCAGTAGTTGTTAGATACTTGTGCACCCAAGGGCTTGTGCTCTCGCTCCTGGCCTACACAGTATAACGTCTAATAAACCTCTTATGGTTAACCAAAGATTTTCATATTTTACCTCATAAATAAACTCTAATAAATAGGAAGGCAAATAACTGTTTACATGAAAATTGTCATAAATCTGACATTCAGAGCCTGTACCATTAACACAATTTCTTAAAAATCAGTTGAACAACTCTATATTATTACTCCTTTGAAACCTTTGAGCAAACAAACAAAAATAAGTTATCACTCATTTGAAAAACATTAGTGAAACATGCTGTAAACAGGCAGCTTTAGTATATTATCTTGTTGGTAAAGGTCTTTACAATCAATACTATTAAATGTTTTTAAATAGCATTTATTTGTATCCTGGAATGATTACATTTTAAAATTGAGGCTTTAACATGCAGCGATTGACAGATTTCATGTTATGCTGAAAGGTTAAAGATCAAACTGTACTGGATCGAGGTTAGATGGCTTCGAAAGAAGACAACGTGTCACCGTTTGATTAGTCATAGAAGGTGTGCACACCAGTCCTAAACTTCACACTTTTGATGGTAAAATGTCCACACACACAAAAAAAAGTGCAACTTTAGAAATTACGTGCAGTTTACGCGTAGGCTTAAAAAAACAAAAGGCTTCATTAAGTTCCCATCGGTCCATACTATGCATTATATTCCCAGGGATTTTTATGTCATGTAAGGTCGCCTGCACATCATCTCCTCTCTGCAGATCAGATTTGGTTTATGTGCCATCTACAATACAGGGATCTAAATGCACTGTGTTGCGCCCCGTGACCCTGAACGCCCCGGGGGGGTCAAACAGACTGGAGAGAAGACAGAGCCACGTGACGGTCTGGGTCATCAGTGTCAATACATCACATTGATTGGCTCAGATCCGGTGGCGAATCTCCAGCTAGGGCGCTCTTACTCAAATTATGAGAAGCTAGCCACAGGTTTCAGCCCTGTACCCAGCTCTCGCACACAATCACGCACATGTACATTCTCGGGGTGTGTCTCCCACCGGTGTCAGCTGGCCTCAGTTTCCTCTTTCCCTGGAAGAGGGTGGGTGGCAGGGGGAGGGGTCGGTGGGGTACCAGTGGCATTTTGCATCCGATGACATGTCACCCTACATTATACTGTAGGTTAATCTCCGTCATTCATTTGATTTTCCCCTCAGGCAGACAGGCTGAGTCACAATAAGAGAGCATCAGCCAGAGTCACCATTGAGCCACCTCATTGTGAGCCAGTTTTTACAACTGAAAGACTCGCCTATTTTTAGTTGATGATCTTTTTATAGTATCATTACATTTTGACCAGCGTCAAAAGACTTCTCACATCCATGGTGTACAGGACTAACCTGAAACCAACCTTTTTTTCAATTTCCAAAGGGCGTTGTCAACGAGCGCAGACCAAAATTCCTCTGGGCCCAGTTGGATAGACCTATAACCAGTCAAAGCAAGGGAACGTGTGCTATGGCGATGAGATCATCCTGTCGGAAGTACAGCAAACACATGGTTCTTATCAAGTGCAGTTGTTTGTTATTTCAGAGAAAATACATTATACCGACCAGTTCGTTTAATGATGCTGCGAAAGCGGATTCAGAACGTTCCACATCAGCGGCAGCCATCTTGGTTGCTTACAAAAATGTTTTGTTGCCGCTCCTCTGTACAGTCATCTTATCAAACCTGCCCAATATTACATTAACAGCTGTGATTGGCTCGACCTGGCCAGGTCGGCTGGAAATCTGTCAGAATGGGAGGGGGACCAAATGCACCTGCCAGAGCAAATAAAACATGAGCTCGCAGATTCGTCAGGTTCCCAGGCTAGTGTGGGAGAGTATACTGGTACAAAATTGTATTGCTGCACAAAAGGTGACACAGGTTTTTGTTTAAAAAGCTGTAATTTGCAATCGCAAAGGCACGTGCAGCAGACTGCTGTTGCAAATCTCAACCTTCAATTCGGCGCAGCTGTGCTAGATTTTCACGTGGATTTTCACATTGTGTTTTTGACCAATTCACCGTCCTTTTGCTTTTGCTCAGGATAATGGCCGGAGTATTTTACTGCCATTAGTCAGCTACGATGGAGCTATCTCGTACTGGAACCGTTCTCCCTTCTGTTATGATCATTTTCATGCTATCTCAGGCTCTCGCTTTGTTTCCTGTCTCAGAGGGAACGATTTTTTGTGCTCTCTGAAAAGCCCTCGCTTCCGAGCAAAACGCAGCGCAGCATCACGCTCGCAATGTCGAGCCTCATCCCCCATGGAAGAGAAATAATTTATAAAATGAAAACTACATTTGTTGTGTAAATGACCACATGCTGTAGGATATTTAATCCTGCCTCAGTCGATCCCAGTCACGTGACTTGACCTAGTTTTTTTTTTTTTTTGCCCTGCTCTGCTTGTCTCTCCTCTTTTTCTGTCTTTCCATTCTTTCTCATTCTCTCTCATTCTCCCACATCTCTATGTCTTGCTTTCCTCTCCTGTTCTTCCTCTATCCCTCTTGTTTCTCTCTCTTCTTTCCCACTCCATTCTTCTCCCCTTTGTTCGCCCCCACGCTGTCTGCTGTCTGTATTGGCTGCTATGTCTATTGCTGTCCTTTATTTTATGACTGATTCAAAGATTTGTCTTCTCCTGGCCAATAACTCTGTCCTTTGATTATGTACCGAATACAAACCAATATTTAAAAAAAAAAAATGTAAAAAGCTATCTGTCAATGAAGGCAGTGACATTAACTTACAGAGTGACTGCCGGTGTGTCAGTAGTGCAGAATATGGGTTATTTCTGAGGTCGTGAGTCATCTCATTGTGGTGGAAATTTTGTATTTCCTTGTTGATAAGTGAACAATAAAACAAACAGTTGTCTTTTGCTGGATTTAATTAGGCAAAAGAATGAGGAGCAAACAGAGTCAATCTATTTCAGGTGAATGGATCATACACCGGGCTGTGTATGATGAGTCTGACCCTGAAGTGCAGATACAGTCACATATTTATAATAACAAGTAACATATCCAAGTAGCGGTAAACAAGACAGACTGTTCTATCGCCCCTCGTAGCATGGCGAGTTATTCTTACAAAGCAGCTGTACCAAAGACACCATTGTGCTCTACGTCGGATGAAAACATTTCATACAGGAAGATAGCGAAGTACTCAATCAAGAACATTTCATACAGAACATTTCAGAATGATACATTTTGCTCTTACACTCATCATCCTTGACTTCCTTCAAGGTTTTTACAATGAGTTTTACTACTAAATCTCATAGAGATTTCTGTCGTTTGGGTTTGTTTTCTCCTCGGCTTTGTTTGGTGTCCTTACAGCACAAAAATGTTCTCTACCAAATAAAATATTTTCCAAAAGTGTTGCACATTTCACTGTGACATGTGGGCCTTTTGTCTACTTTTCCACTGGTGTTTGATAGAGTACACCAAGTTTTTATTGTGCCCTATATTTAAAATAGTTTGGGGGGTGGGAATGCTATAGGCTAATAGGGGTGCATCTAATGATTATTTCTGTTGTCAATTAATCTGCAGGTTATTTTCTCAATTATTTGTTTGGCTATAAAACAGGGAAAAATGTCCATCACAATATGTGAAGACGTTGTCAGATGTCTTGGTTTGTCTGACAAATGGCCAAAACCCCAAAAGTATTCAATCTATTATAATATTAAGACCAAGAAAAGTGGAACATTTTCACGTTTGAGAACCCGGAACGATCACATTTTTGGAACTTCTGCTTGAAAAAGAACTTTGCAGAGTCGATTACTTTTCTGCTCAACTAATCCATGAATCGACCAATCGTTGCAGCTCTATAGACTAACAGGCTAACGATGCTAATCAGTGCTCAAACAGTAATGTCATGCGTTTGAATGGAGCCTCATTGTCAAATTTTATCATCCAAAGACTTCAGTTGCATAAGTGCTCTGATCTGAAAAGCTGTCACCTCTCGAGAAAATGTAGATGCCTGACTTTGACACGAAATTCCATCTTTTAATACGAGATTATATTCCTGGCAATTTCAAGGAATGTTCTTTTCTTGAATCCATGGAGAGGAAAATCTTCCAGTCGAACCTGCTGGTTAAACATTTAATATGTGTTGTACATTTAATAGCACTTCCTGACTTTTGTGTGTTTGGGACTCCATGACGCTGCAATGTAAATATGTATGTATGTATGTATGCATTATTGTGCTTTGCAAAATGTGGTTTTGAGAAGAGGAAAGGTGGTAAAATAGATAGGTAAATAACTAGATGGACGTCCCCGTAGCAGCAGCTGCAGCCTGCTTGGCACAGTCTCAAGTGTAATGACTTGGTCGCCTCTTGGAATGCGTGGCATGTATCCATTCCTGAAGAGCACAAGAGATCGCTCGGGCTTTGGAATAATACTGTAACCCACAACAAGCCCCAACCTCAGCTGCCTCACTCTCCCAGTGAGCGCTGTACACTTCACATGTTGGCGATTTTACGCATTTTATGTTTGTCACCATAACAAGTGGTTTATAGGCCATTGCAGGCCCGTATCTTCCTGCAAACCTGAATTCATAATGTAGCCTCGGTCTTTCAGCATCAAGGCTTTGTGAATTAGAACATTTTGATTTTGTGCACTTGCTATTTCTAAACACATTACATTGAAAATGTCACATCTTTTGTTATTTTTTTTTCTTCTTCTCTAAATCCAGAATACTGAACTGTGGCACCAGATCCGAAGCACAGAACACATCATGAATCACATACAGTGGTACTATATGCAAGGTATTATGTTCCCAGCTCATAGCCTACATTATTAGCAGTAGAAGGAATTGTTCTTCCACCCTTGAATGGAATTCTAGGGGCAAAGAAATGATTATATAAGAATGACTTTTCTTGTATTCTCACTCCTGTAGAGTTTCTTTTAAGGTAAAGCTTGTAAAATGTAAAGAAAGTATTTTATCATGGACCTTTTTGCTGGATTGGCCCATTTTAGGAGACAATATTTTGCTGCTGGCATTAAAAGTTCAGCAAGGTCCAGCGCCTTTCTGTATTCCATATGTTTTACATAACATGCAAAACGAGCCAAAGAGCAAGTCAAGGTCCTTAGCCACAGATTTTCTGGACCTTCTCAAGTCTTTGCTGAAGACCTTGGGATTAATTAGGCCTTTAGATTTTTTTAAACAAACTACGTTGTGTATTTTGGTTTTGGGAAAAATCAGCCTCATCTTCTTGGTTATTTTGATTATGGATAGAAATGTTGTATAACGGTCTCAACTGGATTTTCTTGCTGCTCACATATTTAGTATTTAAAACCCTTGCTTCGGCCTCTGACGCACTGTCCAAATAATTACAGCGCATGGTAAAAAGAAAAGTAAATATTTACAGCAAAGGACAAAATGTGTTCTATCTTCAGTCTCGTACAAATGTCTTGCCATGTTGAATTTCCTTCACAAATGGCTTTGCTTGGAGATCTCGAAGTATGTTTATTTTTAAGAGTCCGTAGTAAAACAGCTCTTTCTCAAGGCACAGCAGTTTTAAGCCGTGTCATTAATATAGGACCTGAAATGTTTTTTGTTTTTTTGTTGTTTTTTTTAACTCAGTGTGTGAGCCCTGTTCTCTCCATTCATTATCTTGGCCCCAAACTCTTCTTTCCAAAGCTCAACTTTGCTCTGTAAGCACCATTTTCCTGTCCAAGTCTTTCCCAGTCCAGCACGGCCAAGTGTTATACTGATATTCAATCAGAGGTGTGCACTTTCCAATCAATTTACTGTAGATTTGAAATCCTGGCCAAGATTATTTCAATATTTTTCCCTTCTGGAGCCTACTCCCTAATGGAGCTTTACAGTCAACAGGCTGGAATCAACATTACTGGTTTTAAAATCCCCCATTCATTTTTAATGCCTCCTGATTTAAAGAAGCATTTTAGCCACAGAGTGCACTTAATCCTTGTTTTTAAAACTGTCCTGCAAGTGGTCCATCTTGTGTAATTCTTATTCTGCTTTATAATGAATTTCAGTGTTTTTATTGTCGTTCTGGTTTTGAGCGCACACCCATGCAGAGCAGCTGTGGCTCCAGATGTTTTTGTTTCAGGTTTTGAATTATGTACCACTTCATATTAATGTTTCACATAGCAGGCTCAAACACACGGTTTCCCACGATACGTATGTAAAGGGTCTTTTAATCAAGCTTTTGATAATGCAGCTGTATTTCCATTTTGGGAGCTCATTAATCAGGAATTACTTTTCAAAACAACATTTTTCATAATCAGTGCTGAGCATTGCTAGTTTTGCCATCTCAAGTGCACAAATGTGCAGTTTTTCTCTGTGTTATATCTCTATGAATTGAAAATGTGGGGTTTGGTGTAACACTGAAATGCTATGCATCATGAATTTCAGTTATTACCGAGCCTTTTTGAAAGTGCAGGTCAAAGCCCTGCGTTTCTTCTGTAGGAGGAAAGAAAGAATAGCAAATGTCAACACAAGGCTTTGATAGATTTTTCAGTGTAGTCGAGTGCGTCTGAATTTGGGCATTTGTACTTCTGCCATGCCGGCTCGAGTGAGACAGTGGGTGCAGAGAGGCCTCACGCCAACAAAAGGCAGAAAAAACAAACGTTAATGCAAGTCTTGACTTTAGCATGCGTTGACCTTGATCAGTGAATCTGGGTCACAGTTACAGAACAAATTGTTCGGCGGAGAACAACAGAGGACGTGGGTGGGCAGCACAAGTCCTTCCTTCTGTTTTGTCCTTGGGTGTTTGTACATGTTTACATCCTCAGTGCGTGGATTCAAGATGTACTAGGCTAAGGCGGCAGGAGGAGGTTAATGGGAGACTGTGCTCCTGTAGAGATGAGGGAGTGGGCGTATGGTGTCAATTTAGCAGGCTAACAGGAAGCGTGCTCCGGGACCTTCCACCAGGACTCAGGCAGGCAGTGAGTGGGGCACAGGTCGCTACACTGTGCCCCACCTTACTTTCTGCCTCGGAGCACGTCTGCACTGCTGCTGGTGCATTAGAATTCCCCCTGCATGGAGTATTCATCTCCATACTGTGAAGCCAAGCTTTTATTTTAACGTCAGTTGCTGGAGGTAAATCTCTTTGATCACTGCGGAATGTCCGCTACCATCAAGGAAACGGAGGCCATGAACTGTATCCAATTGTGACCATTAATCAAGGCTAAAAATAGCAGTTTTGGCGCTAGATTGAAGCAGTGCATTGCAGGGTGAATCCTTAAAAATATTGGATGCATTTCCACCCGCAGTCTGTTAGAGGAAACGCATAAACCAAAGTTTTATCTCTTCCTTTCTGGTAGTGATATTTCACAGCTGAGAGAGAGCCAGTGTGGGCCAAGCCAAGGGTTGTTGGCGTTGGCGTCCGTCGTGTGAATGGCTACTGTAGAGGATAGTAGATCTTTAAATGCTTTCTTGTGTCCGCTCCTGGGTGAGGAGGAGCCTCCTTAACCCCCGCAACCTTTTCTGACTCCAATCACACAAATTTGATTAGTTGTTTGCCCAAGGAGCTGCTCTGGCTGCTGGGCTGCAGTGAGGCCCTTGTTCCCCTATTTGCCCTGGAGAAAGGTTCTGACGTGCACAGGCAGTCTTTGAACCGGCCCCTTCTTTTCTTCCCCTCTAACCTCATTTACCCCACTCTTTTAGCCCCCCCCCCCCTCTCCTCTGTCCGTCTGTGGCTGCTCACCAATGGCCTGCCTTTGGCTTCTTCACGTCACAGAAAGTGAGACAAATGACTGTTATAAATTATCAGGAACCGCTGCTTTGGTGTCATCTAAGCTTAACCCCGGTACTGTGTAATGTTTTATACAATGCTTCGAGAGACGGCACTAGGCTACATATCCGTGGGAAAGGTGAACCTGAGAGACTGGGAGAAATGGAGTCACAGTCAAAATACATCCAGCTGTCATTCAGTATTGAATCATCCTGCAGTACTTATTTTCTCATAACTACATACCACAGCCGTTGTGACTGTAGGTGTGCTGTTTGGTTTTGGCATAAAAGTGTGTTTGTGTGTGTGGGGGGGGGGTGAACACTCAAACCAAGATTAAAAACGTATGACAGCAACCAATGCAGTGTCTCCTTGTGGAGGTGGTGGGTTTGAAATGGCAACGGAATTGGAAGGAAGCCTGTGGGCGGGGCTTTGTCAGTCGCGGATTTTGCCACAACCACAACCACACTTTCTAGTTGCCTCCACACGTGTGTCATCTTCACAAAGTGACATGTCTGGCTTCTTGAGAGTAGTCATAAGCTCCCGGTGTCAACAAGGGCAGTGGAGCAGCAGCAATGGTAACAGCGTTATGGTGTGTGGAATAATAGCTAAATGCACTTTTGTCTCTTTTGCTGCCATTTAACAAAAACACTCTTTGTTTGGCTAACATTTGTTGCTCAGAGTTGACTATAATTCAACATGCACAAGTAAAAACCACAGATTAAATCAATAGAATTGTATTTGTGAATTATATTTAAATGAGTGGCATCGCATTGTAATTTTAAGATTGGTTAGTTATTAAGTTAAGGGTTTTTCTATGTGTTCCTTAGAAGTCTGAAAAAAAGGGTTTAGAGAACTGCCCAAAGTAAAAGCCTATGGTTGTGCTGCTCAATAATGACAGTTTTACAAAGGGCATCATTGTCACTTCTACCTTTTCTACAGATGCCTTGCAGCTTCAAATGCCGCACCAGGGCAACTGCCACTTTCATTATCCTGAGACTGTGTGAAAGTGCAGACTCAATGTAGGAAGGCATGTTTTTTTTGTTTTTTTTGTTTGTTTTTTTAGTGCCGATACAGAAAGGTGCTCTTGTTCATTTCAGAAGTGCCTCAGTCTCGCAAAACACAGTGGCTTAATAAGTCATTTAATAAAGCTGTCCAGTTAAACTTTTTATTGCCAGTCCAGACCTCAACAATGGGTTTGGTTTGTGACTCACATCTTAAGAAACAAATGCATGTTGCAGATTTGAGTCACTTTAGTCTTCCAGTTAAGCGAGGACTAATCATGGCCTCAACCTCCATTTCATTATTTTAAAGGACGTTTTGCCGCAAGTGATTTTGGTTTGTTGTGAGCCGAACCTGAGAATAATGTCTTCCAGCCAAGGTCTTCATGGGTATCTGTTTCTGGAGATTTTGTCTAGATCCCCTCAGGTGACTGATATTGCCCTAATTCGTTCAAGGCTGAGCAAATTATAGTGATAAAGGATCTGTAGCTACAGTGAAAAGCAGCTTAGCATTCCGTTTCAATCCACTTTGATACGAGGGGCATCCTGCTGTAGGTTTGTCACAATGCACCAAATAAAATATGCAGCATACTGCAGAGGCCTGTAAGTCCTTTCAAAGCTAAAGCCCTTGTTCATGTGAGTCCTTTGACTCAGTTCACCTTCTCCCATTGACCTGTCTTGTGTCTGGTTTGGCTACTCAGGGACCCTCAAGGTCTCAGTGACGGGGTAATCAATCCAGATAGTCAGAGAAACAGCATATGTAGTATAGTATGATCAGTATCAAGGTAATGCCTACAGTAATCTTTATGAGGCTTGCTTTATCGTGCTAGATCTGCTCAGGCTTTGTTCCGGTTGAGATAAATAAGAACTTGAAGGCATGTTTTTAAATGTTGCTTTTTTTTTTTATCTCTTCAAAATTGATTTCATCTTGTTGGGAGGGGAAGACAGTTTGCTGATGGAGCAGATATGCTGAGGAGGAGCAGGTTGGATGCGTTCCGTGCCGACGATCGGATCAGAGAGGGATGCGGCGCTCGGAAACATTTCTCTGTCAGCTGCTGGGTCCTGAAGTGTCTGGTAGCTCCTCTCAGAGAGCTCACTGAAGTGAAGAATAAGTGGAGTAATTTCAGCGCACAGGCTTTGTCAGAGTGGTAATTGTTGGTTTAATGAGACTGTGCTGCGTGGGATTAGCACTCTTTAGGGAAAAGCAAACATCAGAGGATCATTAAGTGTTTGTAGTTGATGCCTTTCATTTATAGAAAAACAGCATGAGACACAAACACGGACAGAATGTGTTAGACACACTTGCAAAACGCCTTGACATATAGTGGTTATTAGGGATGCAGCTAACGATTATTTTCATCAATGATTTTTGTAATTAATCATGTAGTCAAACATGTTAGGAAATAGAAAAAAGCCCATTACAATTTTCCTTAACTCAAGGTGAAATCATTTGTCTGACTAATAGTCAAAACCCCCAAATCAATCAAGTGATATGAGCACACCCTGGACACTCTGACATAAAGCACCGACATAGTGCTGATATGTAGAGTTGGCTTGGACTTGCTCTATATTAACAAGTGCTATGAGATAACTCTGTGATGATATAGCGCTATATAAATAAAATTGAATTGAATTGAAATATGTAGCCTCTGCATATAAAAATAATTAAAGATACTGTATTTTCATAGTTATTTTATTTGTACTCAACAGTCATTTTTGTAATGATCGATCATCCACAATTATATTAAATTCATAAGTCTTCTGTCCTACGAAATGGCATTTTGAGGGAACAGAAAATCCAGTAATGTAGATATCTCAAGGACACTTGATGAACACACTCGAGTCTTCAAGGCCATGGTAGGGGATAGGCAGGAAGAGGGGAGGCATCGTAGAACGCCGTCTGTCTCAAACAGGTTTTCTTTTCATCATGTGGAGCTTTGAGGCACACAATACCGCTGAAGGTGAATGGTATTCACTGCAGTATCTGGGGCAATTGATGGCCCCTCTGCTGCTCCGTCCTTCTGCCCACTCTACCAGGACCTTATCCCCTGGAGTCCCACGTGGGAAAGGCCTTTTTTTTTTTTTTTATTGCACCTGGGAGATGCATTAAGGGCCCAATGAACTTTGACCTTGGGCTTGATCACCCTGGCAACCTGGCACATGAACATTCGTTATGCTTTAAGAGAGTTCGGCTGCAATCCCTTAAACTCTCATAAATGCTTGAATGTATTTCATTCAAAAGACTTGAGTTTGTGGAATGTTGTAAAGTCTGGAAGCACTTCCACTGATGTATCTGTGATAAATGAGAACTGTCCGTTAATGAAAATACTTCGACTGTGCCCTTACAGTATCAGTGAGTTTTGTTCTAATGGCAAATTTACACACCTTTGTTTCATTAGAACCTTGTCATTAAGTCGTTCTTTTATTAGCCTTATATCAATAAAAGCCCTTCTTTCATTAGCGAAACATCTCAAAGGCTTGCCTTCATTAGCACAAGGTTGTAAATGCTGGATGCGATTTCATTAGGAGCCTCTCTTTAATGAGGATACCCCCACCGTGTTTACATTGCTCTGCTCCCCTATGATCACCGGTAAGGATAACGCTGATTGGCTGCTAGTGGGGGGAACGTTTGAGCTTGTCCCCTGAAGATTGGATTATTACAGTTATTATAGCCAATGAGATCCTTGCTGAAGTGAAGAGCAAGATCAAACATTTCTGTAATCAAGGTCCTGCTTAAAGTATATGGGCCGAGGCATATTGATGCAGTGTGATATAGAAGATATTCTGATGAGACATGCACCAACCTTAGCAGTCATGACAGCGGATCTTGAACCTGTGCATACATGTCTGAGCTACTGCCGCACTTTCATCATTCACTGCGAGTCCTGAAAGGTAAAACCTTCACTGAAAATGATTTATGATGGCAACAGGAAAAGGACACGTATACATGCCTCACAAATCTATAGTCTTTATAAATATTTTATATTTTATGTCTTTTTTGTTATTTGATTTCTCTGAAAATGACCAAAGTTGTATGCAATTTATATTGAAAGCAGCAATGGATGAAGTTTATTTTTCTGAGATTCTGAGATCATGTTCAGGGTCAAACTAATTAGTTCCATTTTCTAGCTCCGTCTTCAAGCTTTAGATGAAATTCCAAGTGCACTTTAACATTACTCTGTCCTGTGGGAACTTTATTCTAAAAGATGGCTTGCAGTGTTGGTCTCTATTTGGGGGGGCAGGGAGGGGAGCTGCTGTCTGCTTAGTTTACTCCTGATTTTGGAAAAGTCCAACTTGACTGGGAGCCGGGCTCAAATGTTGATGCCTTAAAGCTCAGCGACATTGCTCAGAGCTCTATACCATGTGTCGTTGCTTGCCCTCCAACCCCCGTTGTGCAACCAGGAATGTGCCATGTTCCTGGAGAATTGATTTGTTTGGCAAAGATGGGGAAAATGTATCTGATCGTAGTAGATGGAGCAGGACCTTTTGAGGTTTTTTTAAGTGTAAATTCTCAGTGCTTTGAGTATAAGAAAGCACCCTTAAATATTCTGGTGTAAAAGATGGAATCGCAGATTTTTTTATGCCTTTTTGTTAGCTCCTTTTGTCTCAAAGCTTGGTAGGCAAGATGTAATATTTAATCTTAGTCTTAGTCGTAGATCATTTGCATGCATGACACAATATTTAACCACTTCTTCGTCATCACCATCCTCATCACGAGGATGCGAATCATACTGACATGATCTAAATTGATAGAGTGCAGCCAAGCTAAGAGGAGAAACATGTTTGGGATGAACTAATCTCATAAGATTGACAACAAATTTACAACTTATTCAGAACTTAATCACACACACCCACATAGTCTTGACTCAAGTCCAAGACATGCCTTAAGCTGTTAAGTCAAATCACCAACATGTACTTTATTGTCATCACATTCTACTCATGCCCTTGCAACATGCCTTTACTCTTAATGATACCCATGAAACTGCCATTTTCCAACATCTAATGACAACAACAGCATTATTGTGCTCATCCAACAATGAGATAATGCGTTTGAGGAGAAACCAGTTTACTTCTAGTTTAACGAGGCTGTCAAAATGCCCTCATCTGTTTAATTTCATTCATGATGATATTCAAGATGATCTCCGTCTGTCTGTGTTTGCTGTTGCTGGTCCAGACTTGCTTTGGCCTGCTTCTTCCATAATACTAATCAAAGCTTTGAAGAATGCATGATCGGACATGACCCCCTCCACCCCCCCTTCTCCCTCACACATTCACGTAACTGCACACGAACATGTACAACACACAGTTGCACATCCTTATAAGCAGAATGCATCAGCATCCCAGACAGCTTATCATGGGGAACTAATTCAATATCCCTTTGCCTGTTTTAAATGTCATTCTCTGAGCTCATCCGGAGTGACATGTTTTTCATGGTGGCAATAAAGGCTCTTTATTGGGCTCAGAACACAGTGTTGTGTGGGGGTGGGGTGGGGTGGGGGGTGGGGGCTCCTCCGGCTGCTGCTCTTGATGTTAGCTGGAAATCTAAAGGTCCTCATGAGAAATGAATGAAGTTTGGATTTGCAAAGACCTGCCGATGCCAATGAGAGCCGCATGAGCTACCCAGTCGATAAAGACACAGACCGAATCCTCCTTTGACCGATAGAAGTTCAAACAGATGTTTCCACTTTGACTTGAAGCTACACTGTCAATCATGAAATGAAATGCCACTCGTATAATTCTACAGTATTTAAGGGATATTCAGGAATTTCAAAAAGGTCATTAGTGTTAGGGTTAGTGCTACAGGGTCCGAGTTTGGCACATATGGGCAAGTTATTGTTTGATTTATGGTGCATTTGGTTCCATCTTCTTCTTGTATCTACTTATTTTTTACATCCTCCTCCAATTTTGAATTTTAGAGTGCTGTAATTCAAAGAAATATTTCCGCAAATCATTTCTAATTTTGGCAATCTACTGTAGGTTTATTTGTTGCTCTTCCTTTTGACTGATTAATGTCGGTGACGGGTGCATGCTGGTCTGGAGGGGGGTTGCAGCCCACTCAGTTGCTTCATTGTGCCAGATAATGACTTCCCTATTGAGAATGACCTCCATGACCCCAGAGACAGACAGTAAGACGGCCTCATCCATCCCATCCCCTCGAGGCACCTCGGCCTGATCTGGCATTTTGCCAACACAGAGGGGCTAACCTTGGTCCTGTGCCCGATCGCTTTTTGCCTCCCGCCAGGCCAGCCTTGCTCAGCACCCTGCAGGGTCTGTCTACTTTCTGGAGCTCTCACCCTGGGTGCAGCCTCAGAGCTGATATGAGCAGGGGGCTGGTGTGGTGCCACCGGTGAGGAGGTTAGGGTTGAGGGCCAGCCAGCCACAGAGCTGTAAATGTGAAAGGTTGGCTGGGTCTGAAGGTGGCATGGTGCTGTCGGGAATATAGTTTTTTTTTTTGTTTTTACTTGTTCACTCTTCATCCAGTGAGCCTCAAACAAAGAGCCCCTAAAGGCAAATTGTCAATTTTAGCATTTGCCATTTTCAGATGGAGTTGACTTTTGTTATACCATTGCTGTATGCTCAGAAGAGACCTGTTCATCATCTACTAAAAGCCATTTTGTTCTATCTGTTCTATTATCTTTCCTTTCTGCAGCTTATTTTTCTTCATCTCTGTCATTACAGGGTTCCTGAAGCCCCAGTGCTCGTTGGCTCCTCCCATGCAGCGAGGGCGCTCAGGCGAGGCTTGTTCCTGTTTCAGTGGCATGTGCCCCCTCCATCAGCGCCGCCTATCCTCAGGTAGGACCGACTGTGCAAACAATCCCGTTGTGCCTCGGGTACTTGTCGGTTCTTGGGTAAAATGTAGGGGAATGCAATTGTCCTCAGTGAACTGCCAGGTAAGAGATGCAGCTGGTATTGGAGAGGATACGTTCAGGAAAGGATCATCGGTTGCAGGTTAGCAACAGCATTTTCCTTTTTTTAGAAGAATTTGTCAGGAGAAGCTTGTTACTTTTTAAAGTGCACCTCATGACCTCATGCACTTTGAGACTCGTCCAAAATAGCATCTTATCTAATTTTTTTAATCTGTTTTCAAGATATCAGAGTAAAATTAAAAGACCATTACGTAGTCGTAATAATCACTTAAATTTAACCTAATAAAACCGAAACTACATGTCTTGCCACTTACTTTTGCTTGTTTAAGAAAGTTAACAATATTAGCTTAAACGAAAAACCTTTTCTAAGCACATAGAAAGGATAATTATTTTGAACTGGTTTTGTCATAAGTTGGAAAGTATTGCATGCACACACCACCGCCTCCTGTCAGAGGAGTGGCTGGGGGCGCAGTGAAAATCAGGTGTATTCCTACATTTCATTTACTGACTATGTAGTTATTATATCTTAACAGAGGACACTGATGCAAAAATTACTGTTCCAGAAAAATATATTATCAATTCAACATTAACAACAAATGTAAACAGTGGAACAAATAGTGAAGTGTCTTTCACAAATAATTTTCAAACTTATGAACTATAAATAAATTAAAATAGTGCAAATTTTCACCAAGTGTATAATAATACGATGATGATGATGATGATGATGATGATAATAATGATGGAGAACTATATTATCAAGTGCAAATGATGCACCGTGTATCTGCGTCAGAATCCGACAAATCCACTGCAACATCGCCTAGCAACTGGTTAGAACAAATGAGTTCCAGAACTTCCGCAGTTGTGTACCTTAGATTTTCCATCTTTGTTTTTCTTTGTGTTGGTTGTGTGGTTGGCTCTGTCATGTAAATCTCTTATGACTGTATGTTTTCACACAAGCAAATACACACTTCGTCCTTGGTTTTCTCTGTTTATTCAAATTCCCAAAAACATGCTGATTGGTGGAGTAGACAGTGTCATGGATAAAAGTAAGCCTGGACATTTAAATCTTTAACCAATCGGGACACTTGAGGTGGGATTAAGTGTCCACAACCATTGCCTTTTGGCTTGGAGGAAGAAACAACGTGGGTTTCCTTGACGAATCAATGCTACAGAGCATGATTGTGTAACCGTGTTCACTATGGAGGCTCTGAATTGCCAAACGAGACAACCATCTTTTTAAAGCATGTCGACAGGGTTAGCGGTTCAAAAGTTATTAAATATTTTATAACAATCGGTCTCGGTCTTTGAGGGTTAATGGTGTCTTTGCATCTGGAGCCCCAGTGATGGACAAGTTAACCCCCCCCACTCACACACACACACACACACTCACACACACACACACACACACACACACACACACACACACACACACACACACACACACAGGCAAGCAGGGTCTGGCATCAGTGGCCGAGCTGCCTGTCATGTGAGGAGAGCATGACTGGTTTGGCGAGACAGTCGCATAAACATATAAACATCTCCGTGAGAGCATCTGTTTGATTTTAAACTTTCAAATTTTCTATTATTGAACCTGGATCCTCTCAGTACATGGAAGTAGTAGAAGTACTTTTTTTCTTTTTTTTTACATTTTGAGCTGCACTACAAATTAATCACACTCTTTTCTGGTTTTCTTGATTTAATTCATATATTAATATTAAATGTTCTGTTAAATCAGTCTTCCAGTGGTCAGGACATTTTGTAATCTGTTTTCCAAACCAGGACAAATTAGGGAAAACACTTTTATTAATTATATCAAAAAAAGGTTTGGTAGCGCTTCCTGGACTGGTTTGTTTGAGGTGGTCTTTGGATAAGCATACATGTAAACTAAACATAGCAAGAAATCTCCAAGGCACTCTCTCACAATTAAAATGCCTTTATAATAATGGCATGCTCATTCCAAACCTTAAAACAAACTCCAATGCATTTCGACATAGTGATATAGTGATAAAGGCATTTTCATTGTTTAAAAGAGAGTTCCTTGGAGTTTTCCTGTGATTTTTATTTATTATATGTTCAAATGAAGAAAAAGAATGGCATTTCTTTCCTGCAAACATGTACTGTTCCTCTGTAGGACTGCTAACACAACCAAATTATCATAGGTTCTACACAACAGTGAAAATTACAAAATGTTCAATCTACAGGTTAGTACAATGGGAATTTGATAAGCAAAGAGAGAATCCATGCATGTTTCTTTCTTTCTAGGTTGTATCAAAACTGTCTTGAGGTCTTTCCGTAATTGAAATAATTCCATTATAACTGCCAAGGGGCCATTTAAAAACAAAAAGATACAAATTAACATGATTATTCTACTTAAAACCATTACTACATTACACTTTGTATCTTTTTTTTTTGTTTTTTTATTATAGTGAAAGTTTTGCCCTCAATAGTCAGAAACACAGTCATCCTTAATTACGCTGAAAGGGGTAAACGGAAATGGGAATGGATAGTTAACTGCTATATCATATTTGATACCCAGACAGTGTAAGCAGTTTACTTTAACATTGCCTGGTTGTTACTTGATCCAGAACAGGACACTGACCCTGAACCTCTCTAGACAAACAACTACTTGTATGTTTGTCTTACGTTCATAAAGAAAGGGTACTGACATACTGTATTTTTCATTCTCCGGATATCTTATTTTTCGCTTTGGAAGATGAAGGATTTTCATGTTGTCTCACTGGAGGCACGATGGGATCCCACTCCCCTCTTCTTTCACAGGCAAATACTTTTTCATGGACAAGTTTCAGCATGATTGGCAAGTTGCACAGTTTTTCCACCATCCTCACCCCCATCTTTGTGTATTTTACAGAGCTATCTTGATTGATTGCAACATTTTTTACTGTCACAGCCTGCAGTAAGGGTGGACGTGTTTCCTGAACAATTAGAAGCATCTGGATTAGAAGTGTAGTCTTGCTGAAGTATGTCAAAGGTTTTCCTTCTTTGTGTTGTGGCTATTTTTAAGACCTGTAGCACACTAGGATACAAGTCACATTGGATTATTTTGTCTACCTCAGATTCAGGGGCAACTGGAGGGGAGAGGAGGAGGGAAAGTGTTGGCGGATTTTACAATGTTTTTTCTTGTTGTTTTTTTTTTTCGCTGTTTCACTGCAGGAGATGTTAAACCAATTCAGTGGTGTGTTAAATGCTCCCTGAGCAGCCAAGAGTGTACTTCCAGAAAAAGTGAAGCAACTGTTAAGTCATAGCAGCAGAGGTTGGACAGCCGCTCTGTAGTCTAAGGTTTATAGACCCTGTAATAATCATCGGTCTAATTATGGAACGTGTTACTATAAATCCACCAGATCATGTGATTGTCCTCCAATCTTGGCGTTCCAGCCGCCCCGACTACGGCCACAATGACAAGCTGCTGTGGGAGGCGCGAGGCATGTAGCGGTGACCAAACAGGAGGTTTCTGGGAAGGCTTGCGAGCCATATTCAGCAGCGATCTGCTGAACTCCAGGCCATACACTGATGTGGCCAGGCTCCGGTTTCAGTGGTTTTACATTGTTTGGGCTTTTCAAAAACAAACTCTTACTGGAAAAGGGACTGTGAGAAAGGGACTGTGAGAAACGTAGTGTTCAGGACCTCGCTTTCTCCGCAGGATCATTTCAAAAAAGCAATCATTTAGTGTTTTTTTTTTTTTGTTGTTTTTTTTTATTTTAATGAGAAAAAGGAGTCATGATGGGGAAAAACGTTTTTTTCTTTTTTGGAATTGTGGTGTATGAGGTGAGAGTGAGGGAAAGCATAAAAGCGAGACAGCATTGAAAACAGAGCTTTTTGAAAAGGCTCTCACAATGCAGGCCTTGTGCTGTGATTTGGTCTGTCCTCACCGAGCTGAGCAGAGGAATGGAAAAGATTATCCGCAGGAATGTCTGGGGTGCCCTCAAACGAAGCGGGCCGCGTGACTGGCCAATGAGAGCGAGGCCTGCAGAGCGACGGGCTAATTTTTTCCTGATGAACTCAGCCGCCTGCTCCACAATGCAGTCTGATTGCCAGGTCTGAACCCACATATGGTCCATGTTTGGAGGGTCCAAATGACAGGACCAATTCTGCCTGGACAGAAAAGGGGGTGGGAGTGTTGGATGTGGATGATTATTACTGGCTCCCCCTCTGTTTTTATTTCATTTGCTTTAGATGCGGCTGAGTGGTGTGCCGGAAACGCACCAACATGATCGGTCTGTCCCGCCCTCAGTTTCCCACTACCTGATGAGATTAACCCACCAGGTGTGCTGTTTAGCTTTTTACCAGTCTTTATTGATGGTGTTTTGTTCAACTAACTTGCAATTATGGTCAAAGCCAAACCGCTTCACGGCAGCCCCACTTCATTACAGTGCCTCCGAATTATCTCACTGCCTCACGAATCCTGCCAATTACCAATTTACTATTCAGAGGTCTTAGAAAAGGGCTCCACCTAGAACCGGGCCAGAGTAAACTATGGTGAAATGCAAGTGACACAGCTCCACCTCCATGCAAGGTATGTGTGTGTGTGTGTGTGTGTGTGTGTGTGTGTGTGTGTATACGCTCATTGTTTTGCTGCGTGCTGCTTTTTAGCATCAGTGCAGCAATAAAGAGCCATGTGGTGGGCCTCTGGAGAGAGGCCGCATGCTGCTGTCACACAGCAGGATTTGAGGCTAGAGGCTGGGGCGTGGAGACGAAGGAGGCTAAAGATAGAGGGTGGGGGGGGGTTGACGTGGAGTTAAAGTGGCTCCCTGCTCCTCATATTTCCCATCGTGGGGTCCTGCAGAGGTGAGGAGGGTCACTGAGAGGGAGCTCGTTAGCCTCAGTGTGCTCCGTGCTGCCTGTTCTCTAATTGACTGGCCGGAGTCGACGCTCTCCCTGGCTGCTTCCTGTTAGGTCAGGAGCCAGAGGGGCCGGAGGATGCCAAGCTGCTGATTATGGGCCCTGGCCCCCCATTCATTCAGGACGCACACTACAGGTTATTTTTAATTCACAAACTCCAACTTTACAGACTCCTCTTAAGCAGCAACCAGCTAATCTCTGCATTCATACTGCATTTTGTTTTTTTAATGGTAGAGGGTTTACTTGAGGCCAGAGGACTGGGGTTTGTCAACTGGGATAACGACTGCCAAACTGTTAGTTTAACAGTTAATTGGCAGTTTCTATTTACTGTCATATATATTGGCTGCGGTTCCCAAGATATACAAACTCCTCATGCAGTCCCTGGTCCCTGCAGTTCTGGTCCCTTTGTACATATACATGACAGCAGTGATAGTGTGCTGAAATCCAGCCGGATTAGGACCTCTCCCTATTCTGTGATTTAACAGAACAGGCTGATTGTTGAGCAATCTGTCACCTAACTGAAAACAACGCTGTAGCAGCCTCTTTACAAAACTCCCCAGCTGTCAGATTGCAGATGTTAATTACAAAATAGAGGGAAAGGTTTTGGTCAAACTTAAGAATTGAGAGAAATTCTCACAAGTGTAAATATTGTGACATTTTAATTTAATGTCAGCTAAAAGGTCAGAACGTTTATTTTATATTTTGAAGAAATATATTTCACTTTATTTATTGCAGAACTAGTGCGCTATTGTAGTATAATTAAAGGTCAAAACTTAAGCCTGCATTAATAGATTTCCTATTTCCGGCTTCTTTTGGGCAGTGCAACAAACTGTGAACACAACATCTGACATATTAATACATTCTATAGTTAATATTGTTAACATGTTGGGAAACCGTTGATAATTTACACATTCAGCAGACCTGAACAACATAAGCATTCATTTGGAGTTGTTTGTCTGACCACATGAACGTAAGTCCTATATTTACTCTACTTTCAGCTCTTTTTTTTTTTTTAACTCCACCGAATCCTGGGGGGAATATCTCTCTTTAGCTGCTAGATGCTCCACTGTGTTCACCAGCTTGTCGCTTACTTTGAGTGGAAGGTAGTGTTCAGTGGGCTTAGCAGAGCTTTTCTGCTGAAAACTACCTCCTGGTGAGTCTGGAAACAAGGTTCATGAGAGTGGTGAGACTGAATCGCAACACATCACACAAGTTGTGTGTGGGCCGTAAATCCAAAACAATGACCTGCAAGATGCTAAAATGCTCCAAAGCGCCAAAGGGAACTGTAGACACTGGTGAAAATTCTCTGTGGGTTCGTCACTATAAGCGACATCTTTTTAATATTAAACGTTGTCAGTTGATCCATTGTTAGTGCAGCTGTAAGAACCATGAAATACTTTAAAGGTTGGCAATGTTTATGTCTTGATTTGTCAAATAATAGGGGGTTTACTCTAAACAATCACATTGTTTATGTCTCTTTATGCTCCTCTCTGAGAACCACTACACTAGTCTTTTTGTCTAATGGAGATCCACTGAATGCCCATAATACCTGTCTATCATGCCTGCCAGTGGGATTTCCCCCAAGTGACATGGCCCCTGGTGGCCAGCTGCCATGGCAGCAGCAGCCATGATGCATCTGCAGAGGTGGAGGTCTCTGCGCTGGCACAGAGTGATGGTAGCCACAGCGGATCGCTAGAAATCAGAGCGACTAAGCCTTTGATAACTCTCTGAGCCTATAATCCCCCAGCAGCATCATCAGAATGAAACGCTATCTCATTGTTACCGTTCAAAACTCAGCAGAGAGCAAGGCCACCAGGCAGCCAGGGACACGGGGGATGGACAGGAAGTGGTCGTGTCACTGCTATCATGCAGTCATTGTCATCTCCACAGGGTAATAGAGGGTGCTAAAGTTGAGAGTTGAACTTGAATTGTTGTGAGCTCAAATTCTCAAAGACTATCATTATGAGTTTAAATTTGAATCGTGGTTGTGCAAAGGAAACATTTAAATGGTATCTTCTCAGGAGTATGGCATAGTAGAATGCCTAATGAATTTTTGAGCACAATACAAACGTATCAATTGTTCCTTTTCCTCAAATCGGAGAGATCTTTGTATTATTTCAAGGAGAAAGCAGTCATTTTTGTTTAAAATTCATTTTCTGTCGCATCCTTAGTTATATTTAACTTGTCGGTAGCGTGTTCTCAGAGGCAGTTTGAGGAAATTTCTCTCTCTCTCACAGATTCCAGCTCTCCTCTGAGTTTATCCTGACCCGTTGAGTGAGGTTTGCAGTATATTGTGTGAGGCTCTGCAACTGGAAAGGAAAAGATAAAAAGAACATCAATTAAACATGAATAAGCAAGTTCTCATTCTTCAGGCCCCATGTTGCCTAACGCAGAACAGTATGTTAATCACAGTAAAGCACGTTGGGTATGCTGCGGAAATATATGGGCAAATGAATGAATGGCATGAATACAAATTAATTTCTGTGTCTTAACCCAGATATATCAATCCTCATTCTACAGTAGCTCTGCTATCGCCAGCTGATAGACAATCAGAGACTGCAGTGTCACTTTCCTGACTGCTTACACCTGATCCTGACTGTTTAAATCAGCGAGGCTGACTAAGTGTCAAGTGACACTGGCCTCCTCTAACCACACAAAACATTGGAGGTTTGGGATATGAAAGACGTGCATGTGTGTGTCACATTTGCAGACGAACAGTTAGGCTGGCTCGTGACACACTGCACTCCGCTGTGCAAACAAACAGTGGGAAATGTGTTCTGTGTGTGCAGAAAAATACACCGCAGGGATAAATCATGAAAATACAATCAGAAAAGAACTGATTTATTCTCAATAAAAATATGTTTGTGATAGATGAACCTGATGAAGAACAAGGGTGCAAAGTAAGATGTGATTTTGACAAATGTCATCATTTACGATGCCTCTTTTGTTTTTCCTGTTTTCACTAAAGTGATGGAGAATCCACAAAGTTGAACATCTGGATTAGCTAACCGCAGCAGGGCCAGATATTTGGACAAGGCCAGACCAAAGGAAGAGGCCAATTTCTGTGATTTATTTGATCAAGTCTTATTTTCTTTCGGAACCACGCGTTTCCTGGTTGTTATGCTTTGCTTGCAACATCCGACGCTGCTTTGGTAACTATGAAGAACAACAAGACAAGAATGCAGAAACATTTTTCTTGGCCTTTGAATATTGTAATGTCACTCTTGCCCTTTAGATTTCAGGTCACAGTGTTTGATTACATGGCATTAGACTTTATTATTTTCCATTATTATATTACCTTTAAATCGTAATGAGATTCACCATAATGTTACAGTGGAGTTTCCACATGTCCATCTCAGTCCACTTCTTGTTTGCTCACTGGCCTGTGTGTTAAGTAGGTGGTAAGGGAGCTCAGGTGTCCTTTTTAGAGTGGACTGGGAGCTTGACACTGTCAGCGGCGATTCTGGCTGTTCCTCTTCTCTCTATAGTCAGTTGCCTCTGTCCTCGTCGATGGGGATTTGAAGGGCAGCGGCGGCTACAGATCATCAGACTGTGTGTGTACCCTCGGCCCCGGAGGGAGGGGGAGAGAGAGAGTTAAACAGTCAGGGATGTTGGGGTGAGGAGTTAGCAGAGGAGAGAGAAAAGGGGGCTCTCGGTATTTTGACGCTGAAGTGATTCGACACACTTGGCATTATAGCCGGCCTGGCAATGGGGGGAGGGAGAGAGAGCGCAACCAAGCGCTTGATCCGAATGTCACCAAAGCCGATCTCATGAAGTGGAAGGTCAGGGACGTAGCACCTGCCACCACAGCTCGCACAGACTATGCCCTTGTGCTCCCGCAAAGAGCAATCCAGGAACTGACGGGTGTAGGGTAGAGGACGAAGGGTCAAAGGGTTCTGCGGAAGATGTGTGCATGAGTAAGGTGGGGGGAGGCAGGGTGGCAGAACCCTGACCTCCCAATGCCACAATGTCTCTGCTGCACAGCAACAGGCCCACCCGAGTGTGCTAATGCAGACCGGTACATGCTGGGATGTGAGAGGTGGAAGCGGGAGAGAAGTGTTTGCAACTCCCAGGTGCTTGGTCCTCAGAGAGATGCTTCTTGAGGTGCATGGAGAAACACGGGGGGGGGAGTGATGGTAATGCAGCGGCTAATGGAAATATCTTGTTGGCACTGGATGTTGGTCTGAGAAGCTGGCGGCCCTGAAGGAGCAGACTCTGTGGTCGCTGTGGCGACACTAAAGCTTTAGCCCCTGTTTTACCAAACAAACAGGGCAACAACTGAGAGGCAGGAAGTCTCAAAGTCTGAGTGAGAACCATAGTGGTTGTTTTAAAATCAGTTTACCACTATTTGGGTTTTATTGTCATTGGTTTGGTCATCATTTCTAGCGGTTAAGGTAACATTGTACTCATCAGAGTAATTGCTGAGATCACACAGTGTTTTAGTAAGTAACCCAGATTATCCAAGCCACATCATTTGGAGGTGAAACGCAACCTGAACACACCCAAAATGCTGTGCATGCGACAATTATTACCATTTGGGTAATAGGTTTAGCATTCGCCTTCATTTTCTTTCCAAATAAGTTTGGTTTACCTAGACGTTTGTCTAATCCCTGATCATCTGGTTGCTCAGCAAGTTACCTGATGAGTACCGTGTAAGGATTACCAACAGAAATCTCTGAAAATCAGAGCTTGTAAGAAACTGGAATTATCTTTAAACCCAGCGATTCTCTTGTCCACCCTCCATGGACTCCGGGTGCAGGGAGACCTGGAGCGTCGGCGTGGGAACTGTTGCAGAAAGTTGACCTTTAGTGTCCGCCCATGCAGGCGGCTCAGTCAGAGGGTTAGTGTGATGGAGTAGAGCCTGTGTTAAAGAGCGCAACAAACGCCACAGGGGCATCATGTCCACAAGTCCATTACATCCACTGACATTGAACTAATTGACTAACATAGCTGTGCAGCAGTGGTGCCGTGACTTTGAAATGAAGATGGGGAAAGAGATAGTAATATCCAGAGAGCGTGGTGGCGACAGTGAGAGATTGCAAAGAGGGGGGGACAGATTCAAAGTTCAAACCCGATGGCTCAGCATTGACGTAACTCTGGTTGTTATTTATCAGATGGTTTTGGCTGTGTGGTTCACTTAGCCAGACCTTTATGAATTGTACTGATAAGATTTCCTGGATCACAAACCTTTTGAGGTGACTAGAGAAGGCACCCCGATGTGAAATAAAAAGATAGAAAAAGTACTTTAAACATAAAAAGCCAAAGAGGGCAGGACCCAGTCCCATGTGCGGACGTGCATGTCATTTGGAGTATTGCTCAACTGATCAGTCAACTAGCTGATGAGCAGAAATTCACTGATTTTACTTGCTTCTCCAATGTAGAGATTTGCTGTTTTTCTGCAGTTTTTTTACGGTTTTCGGACATGTTACATGTAGTATGCCGTGGATGTGTCTTACCTGCTCGCTCTCTCACCTGCCTTGCATGCTTCCCCCACGAGGCAGCGGGAGGCTCGCCCAGGTAGGAGTTGATCATTAAAAGGCCCTGGAACTTTTAGTCCCTAACTGTTAATGCTCATCAAGTAAAGATCTCCTCTCCTGCGGAGACAACGGCAACCGGACAAGCGCTTAATGTCGGAAAGAAAAGCCAAGGGCCTAATGCCTTTGCTTTTTACAGGAACAATCTGCAATGTTTTTGTGTGTAGGTGGTTTTGTCTTTATGCTGAAATGTGCATGTATGTACAGTCTATGTACTGTATTTAAAAGGCTGTGTGCTCTTCCTCTTTGGGGGGGGGGGGGGGGGGGGGGGGGGGGGGGGGG
>JAVQJF010129207.1:0-17105 GCA_036023855.1 Gadopsis marmoratus
GTTGGATTAATTCACTCACCAGTTTGTCTTACTGTGATGTACTTTGATGTTATTTCCTTTAGAGGAAACTAACATAACAAATTAACAGCAGGTCAAAGGTTCTCCATGGCTAGTGACAAGGAAATCCTTTTCCCTGAAATGAATGTTCAGAAAACACTCAAAATGACCCAAGGGAATGATTAGTGTTTGTCGAAAGTATAATAAACTTCAGTGTTGCTCTTTATTTTGAAGCCCCTTAAGACAATGGTGCACACTTAATATGTTACGTCGCTGCAACTATAGCCTCTGAATGTTGAACCTGGGAAATTTGTTTTTCCACATAATATAGAAACAACACATTCTGTACAAGGAGAATACACAATAAAAAAAAATAATAATTTTATTCAACGAAAAAACAGTTTCTATATTTGTAACTTGCTGTATGTAATTTGTATGCAAATGCACCATATTTAGGCTTGGCACGTACAGCAGACACTGTGTGTTACCATGAAGACCAGAAAGAGTAAAAGCTGCTGCAGCTGAGTGTTCTACCACTGAGGGGGAAACGCAGAAAGACACGCTCTTTCCCTTAAAAATCCTTTGCCCTTTTATCTCCTGATGCATATTTATTCCCCCTCTTCCTTTTTCATCCATGACTTCTCACCAGCACAGTGGTCGCTGTTTATTATTAATGATCACCAGTGAACAATGGAGAGCTGCAGAGATGTCCACACACTGTTTTATATCATTAGTGCTCAGCTCAGAAGTTATTTTGCTATGACGTGCTGTTTTATATCACTTAATCATTTTATATATTTCATAAAACTTGAATATTAGAACATGGACAGAGAGATGCACCATGGACTGGCAGCAAATGTTCCAGCAGGTCATGTTTCCTTCAAAGTCTAATAAACACCAGCTCGAACTCCGTTGTCTAATGAGGGTGAAAATTGATTTTTTATTTCAATCTTAAGATCTCCATTATGACTATTAGAGCTAACCTGTCCATGCAATCCACTTTAGCCTTCAAATAATTAGTCCTGTCCATTATATCTGATGAGTATTAATAGATGAGCATGATAGCACAATAGCATAGCTGAAAGGGATGTGCTCCTCTCAGACACTGTCACTTTTAGTATCTGGATGAGTAACAGATACAACCTGTCAAGCTGTCCAAGCGCTCAAAGATCTTTCTCATGATTGTCTGCTTCACCTCATTGAATAGTAGTATATAAGAGAGCTATGTGGCTCTGTTCAGCTATCCTGCTGGCATTGGAATATTTGTGTTGCTATGTTGTTCAAAAAAACGAAAGAGTCAACACTGTCAACGCCTCTTCCTGTACATGTCAACGCAAATCAAATCATGCGTTTGACGAGAGCACCAGCCGCCATGCAGGATTTGCACTGAGTTCATGGCATGTAATAGAGAAAGAGAGAGAGAGAAAAATAGAGGGGGGGGAAACAATATAATGCAACTGGCTGGATTGGAGTTTGGCAGATAAAAGCTTTTGACATTTGTTTCGACTGGGTGGAATTGTGTTTGAAAATTCTTTTAGGTTTCACTTTTCTGTCTTTTTTTACTGTCTTTTTTTAGTATACATTAAGTGTTTAAATAAAGAACTTAAACATTATAACATGAGTAAGTGAAGGAACAGAAAGCCAAACCCATGGATGAATTGTAATCATTTTGATGATCCACCTAGCACCACCATCAGGGTCAAAACCCCACGAAAAGTGTAATAAATTGAGGAAGGGTATGTTTTAATGCATAGGAGTCAAACCTTTCATGGTCTTTCAAAAGTTCTTGCTTCAAAATGAAACAAATAAGTCCTTACCTGTTGCATACTATATATAAGGAACACCTGGTAATATATTGTATTGATGTTCATACAGTAGGCAGTAGGAAGCCGTTATTTACTTGTTGTTTGCTTAAAATGAATCCTGCTGGTCCCAACCGAACAGAGCCAGTCAACACTTAAGTGTAGCTTTATTGGAACTGAAATCCCCAAAGAATAAGACAATGACTATGCAATTATCATAGTTAAAATAAACATCTTGTTTCTGTACAATAAAATAACAGTGCTAACAGAATTCCTTGACATGAGCGAGCTGGAAAGAGAGCACAGCACACACACCTAACACACACACACACACACACACACACAAACATCACACAAACAGCCTTGGGTGCTTTCTTGGGCACCCCTATTTGTTTCATGGATCCTGGGTGTCCTCGGCCTCCTGTGTGCCCAATGAGCAGCCCATCTGTTTCTGAAGTGGGTCTGATTGCAAACATTCCTCACAGAGTGTGAACTCACTGCCATCGCACTGCAATTCACCAACAATCTGTCCAATCTACGCCACTGCTGGTGGTTGATTGAGGAGCGCCAGCGCAACATCACTTCACTCTGACAACTACATTACTGGCAACAGCCTCACATAGGCCAACGGGCACCACAAACAATCTGCGTTTAAGTCTGCAATATCCAACTTGTTTTAACGTTATGCATTTTAATTAAACACCATTTTCAATAACATGTAGCATTTGCTGTGCTGATTAGCAGCCGTAATACTGTGCAGTCTGCTTCGCCTCTGCAACGTTGCAGTGACATGTGCTGAGAAGCGTCTGCAAATGTGAAGCGAGTGAAGGAGCTTTAGTTTATTGTTTATTTAATGGCAGCGCCACGGATGAATTAGCTTGACAGAGACGTCAATAGACAATAGATGACTGATCTCTCCTTCAGTGAAATGTCAACATGAACCTTCCCTCCACTTGACTGAATGAGTGCACCACACACTGGTCTGTCATTGGTCTGATAAAAAAAAAAATACCATTGATGCATGTTTAATTTTTTGCATCTGCAATGCAATCTTAGTTTTAATAGTTATGAATTGCAAGGCACATTATCACTTTAATGTTTTATGATTGGTTGATGCATATCTGAACAAGCTGAATTGATCCACGAGAGCTGTTTTCTGACTGTAAGTAAGTTTCAGTGCAGAAGGCTTTACCATTGGGAGGGCTATGCAGAAGGAACTGTGACTGTGAAAATTGTACTTGGAACTGTCTTCAAGGACAATTTGAAATAACCATTGACAAAAGAGCATGAACATTCAAGCAGCGTGTGCTAATATTGCTAACACAGCATACCTGATAATATTAGACTTGATATTGCTACATATGTTTTCCAAGTCAGCACATTACAATTTCTATAGCTTACAAAAATCATGACATAAAAGAACAAGCCTCTCTATTCTATTGTAGTCTGCCTCTCCTGCAAAATAATGCCTGACAGTAAAATCCATGTACTGTGAGATGGGTGCATAATAAATCCCACAGCAACTCCACCCTTTGTGTTATGTATTCAGTTGGTATAAAACATTTTCCCCACCTTTCCTGGACGTTTAAGTGAATTTCTCTGGATTTCTCAATTTCCATTCATATGGTAAAATTAATAAAATGCAAAAAAATATAGACAAATACAAATAATTTATAATAGCATACTATCAGACAAGTTGAGAGTAGAAACAAAACACATAAATTAGAGAAATCATAAGAGCAAAGTTAAAACTGAACCATAAAATCACATGCACTCAGTTCCCTATAGCAAATTAACCATTAGAACTACAGCATTTCTACAAATGGCCAGGCTTAAATGTTACACATGGGGTACTTAAAGGCTTACTCTGACAAAGAAGAGAGTAGGAGCAATTTTGAATGGCTGAGTAACAGTTTTATAATATAATATATATATATATATAACCATTTATCTGCAGTTAAGCTCTTACAGATACACACACAAACTCTGCTCTCTGATCGGTGGCAGAAATAATTCACAGAACTTAACGTTTGAATACCCATACAACAGTCAACACGCTGCTTGAGACAGAAATTAGCTACAAGTCAATACTTTCCAATAAAGCAACGGGGAAAACATTTTTCCCACCAAAGTCGTCCTTCATTCTGACAGAAGACAGATTCGGTTTACAGCACCACCTGCATAAATGTGTATAATTTAAACATCAATAAATAATTGCCCTATTAATGGTAAGACATTCATATAATTAATATAAACAAGCTAGAAGCAGCACTTTTAAAAGATTCAAATTAGTGTCGATCATGAGCGTATCTTTCATTGAACTACTCTTTTGACATGAACTTGTAGGAATGAGTCATTTCAGAAAATAACTCATTCATTTTGGCTGTGCATGCACATTACGTAACAATAATAATGCACGAGTTCCGTTTTTCTCAGGTGACAGCTACACAGGCTCAGTATTGGACAGAAATACAGAAATTAGTTCCGACCGTTGTATAAGTGACCGTTATATCACACCAATCCATTCTCTAAACTGCTTATACTGCACAGGGTGGAGAAGTATCAAATGTAGCTGTTAGAAGAATGACTGGCAATCTGCTTTTTTTAAGTGTCTGGGCTAGGGTCACTCTAACACAAAGTGTGTTCATGTGTGTGAAAGAAAATGGTAATGGTTAACAAAGGTGGCATCAGTGGCTAGATCAGCCGAGGCCCCGCGAGAAGACAGCCCAAATGGTGTTCGTCAAAGCCACTTCTCTTGTTGTGGTTGGTCCAAACAGCAAACAAATCTGAGGGTATTTGGCTTAACAGTTCTCAGCAAAAGACAAGTAAACAGGTGTAAGCTCTCTCGCAGCTCAACAGCAGCTCAAAGTTGGCGCTGCTCCGCATGAGCACTATATGCACCTGGGTCTCTGAGTTAATTGCTAAGCCGCCATCCACTAGCAGCCAGCCAAAAAGAAAAAAAGAAAGTAATGATGTGAGGCAAACCCAGGCACACGCTGGACAAGAGGGTGCAGAGGTGTACACGTGGTGTGCATTCTGGACAGGTCACCAGTCTATCAGCAGACAGATAAACACAGAGACAGACGAACATATTCACACCTATGGGCAATTTAGAATCATCAGTTCACCTAATCTGCATGTCATTAGACTGTGGGAGGTATTCGGAGCACCTGGAGGAAACCCGCATGGCATAAACATGCAAATCCCTCGCAGTAAGGCCGCAGCCGCCCTGTGGATTCAGAACTTTCTTGCTTTAAAGTGACAGTGCCAGCTACCCATGCTCTCCTAATAGGGCTAGAATGTCACATAAACAACATGCTCCAATTCAACCAAGCAGCCAACGGGGTCATTTTGCAGTCTCAAAGATAAAATGGCTCAAACTGTATTTTGGACAGCAGCAGGAAAACACACAAGCCACCTCCAAACTCTAACAATAAAAGACGTTTCAAGTCAGAGGTGTAACATCAAACCTGTACAGCACAAATCCACTGATTTGTGTGTGTGTGTGAAGGAGAGGGGGCAGGTTGAGATGTCAGAATCTGACATAAAAGGTAAACGGTAAAACATTGCAGAGGATCGGCTGCTCATTTTATGTCTTCCTCCTTTCAAGCCCTCAATTTGTTTTCTTTGTAAACACAGCGCAGTTATGGGTAATAAGTGGCATGATACCATACGAGGGAGGATGCCAAATTATGACAACACAAAAATATGATATACACTAAACTCTGGGAACGCCTGTCATAATGTGCTTTATGCAAACTACAGAATTAAATTCCTTGTGTTGTGCACTTTGTCTAGCACAAACACCTTGCCAATTTTCCTACCTTATTTCCATGTATTAGTAATAGAGATGTTGTGTTACAGTACCTGCCAATTTTCTCTGTATGAATGGAGTTGTAGCAACCTTTACTTCTGCCAATCCACTGAAATGCTGACTTAAATTGATTGAGGTTTTTTTTTTTTACTCCACTTCTAGGAAATCCGAGAGAAATGCACTACAACTGAACAACATGTTGTTAAACTGCCTTTTGGCCTTTCAATCTAGACATGCAGAATATGCTGTAATATGGCTCAAAGAGGCTTTCCAACCTAGCTGCATTATCTAACCAGAGGCCTTGGTAGGCTCCCAACGTCCTTAACCACATACTGGGCTTAAGACCGACTGTGAGTTCACTTTCCTTCAATTTGCCCGGCAGAGAAATTTAAGCAAGTGTTATGTATAAATAAAAAATTAAATTAAACAATTGAAATGACCTATTATGACCATCGCGACCCTCACACATGGTTCCCATGTAAAACCCACCACTGAGCTAAGGCTGAGTCCATGTGTTGGATTCTAAGAGCATAATAGAAGGAGACAGGGTATGTTTACTACAACCCCTCCGGCATCGGATCAAATATTCATGAAGACAAATAGCATCCAGCCTGGTCTGCAACCACCGCATGTAATTCAGATTTTGCCATCTGTACAGAAATAACGGATTACAAGCTGTGAGAGACCTAATTTAGGCCTGACATAGCACTACAGGGACAGTAGGAAGTTACAGTAACAGAACCAGAACGGGAAAAGAGGTTGGACTGGATTGAGGTATGTATGTCAAAGCACACGGGCTCTTCGGTGCAGGAGGAATACACTGCACAGACAACAACGCTGAAGACCAAGGGATATATTTGAGTTACATTGGGAATGAATGTCTAAAATGGCTACTTTTGTGCCCATACTACAAGGTTATATTAGAGCATTAACATTGGCTGATTAAGTACTTTTTACTAGCAGTCAAGCTAAACTACATTTAGCTATGTTTGAGATTTTACAATCAATGTGATAAGCCTTGATCTAGGGATCCAACCATTCCACAGGTAAAGATAAAATGGTTGCCTTGAGTTATCCCTGCGTCTCTCACTCTGTGAATAAAAGCAGAGGTTTTTACCTGTGAGCGAGCGCTTGCGAGAGCGGGAGCCGCCACATCCAGAGCATTCAGAGAACTTGGACCATGCAGTTAGAGTGCAGTCATCCTTGCAAGCCACCCGGCACTGTCTGATCTGAGCGGGCAAGGGGCCAGCCCATCGCAGGCACTCTGTCACGTTAGCCGACTCACTGCTCTCTTCAACACAACTGACTCCTGCAAACACAAGGGGAGGCAAGAATGTCACTCCAATTATACAGACAATGCACACATTCTCGCCAAGTTAACGCTCAGTCACTGGTATTGTTGTAAATCTCCCCAAAGCAAGGAAAATCTGGATCCATTCATCCATGTTTTATGGCTTGGTTGAATGGTCTCAGAAATAAAAGGTAGCTACAGAATGCTCGTTGCGTAAGTAACTCGTTGCGTAAGTCATAGCCATAAAGAATATCCCTGTGCGGCCTTCAAGTTAAGATCTAGTGAAATGCTAATTCAACCTTCAAGCACAACACAGTTATCAGACTTTTTCAGATAACTATGATTTATTGAATAAAAACAGGGCATTCATAATAACAGATTACAGTGAAAGCTAAATGCTTTTGACAGAATGATCGGTATCTGTTCAAAGACGAATCAAGACATCACAACCCGGCGCTGTAGCTGCAATATGTGCCTGTGTGTGCTAAGAATAATTACATGCCAGATGGACTATTTTTGTTACTAATCACCTGATGTAGCAATTAATTAACTGGAAGCAAACTTTCAGTCCAATGCGACTGCTTTTGGTAACTTCAGAAAGTACCCCAGAACACGTTTTCGTTGCAACATATTCATATCTCTTGCATCAAAATGAAAACACTCAAAGACGTAAGGCCACCCTTTGTTGGGAAAAAGATGGAGCTAGCTGTCATTTAGGGGAAAAAAAGGGTACACTTTAATAAAACTTGAGAACAAGAGGCAGGATCAGTGTGAGAGGCACATCAGAACCCGTACATATTAATGCAGTTGCCTGCCTCAAAATGTGAAAGCTGAGTCGCCTATCTTACGAAAACAATTGAACATGTAATCCCCCAAAGAATGATACACATGCCGGGGCTAATCTGTAGCAAGATGTTTCATTGCTTTATGATTTGGTGAAATCACACTGATTAAATATCCTTTGCGACATGGAAATATAGATCTTCCAACTTGAGCACTGTGGTGCATTAATTAGACCAAGCACCACACAGTTCATTAAATGCTGAGACACAGCACTAATGCATGATTCCGTTTTTGCCACAATAAGACCGGTGTCTGAGACATCAAGTGGGAGGTTATACCTGACAGACAACTGGAAAGATTGTTACAGTACAAAACTAAAAATGTATTGCCCAGCATCCTGGTATAATAATCACAACCTGTGCAATGAGGTTTAATTTAAGAGTGCAATAATAATCAAATGTTTATATGTTCACACAAATGTCTTAGGACAACACATATCATAAAGCTATGACATTGTACCGGTAATGTAACGAGGCACCCTCATTAGTATGCAAATATATGCACCACAGCAAATCATCAGTCTAATATTCTGCAGAGGGAACCTGTGGTGTAAGATGGACATTTATAGGTATGGTTCTCACAAGAACACACACAACACGCCACATTGGTATCACAGTGGGAAGTCAAAAACAAAAGAAAAAGTAACACAGACTATATCATTTCTGCAGGATGTAAATAGAACACAGTAATGTTGCGAATCAAGTGGCACACTTAAATCAAACACTCCCCAGATAAAGATATTTGAATTACAACAATCAACAGAGCCACAAGGAGGCAAAGGAATCATTTCAGTCTTGGCATGGATGTTTGGGAATAATCATTCAGCGAGTGTAAGTGTGGTGGCTCAGCCCTGGCTAAGAGGGAAGCAACGTAAATGAGGAATGTCAAAAATAGTGATAAACCTAATCTGATTTAATTGAACACATTAAATAAGAAGGAAAAGAAAGCACAAATGAATAGCTGCGTGGATACGCTGGTGCAGAGTCTTGCGAGCTGAGGAGAGAGAGTGGAGGTGGAGGAAGCTTTGTCAGGTGATTAGACAGGAGCGGTTGATTGGACCTTCCTTAAACAAGATATAACAGCAGACAGAGACACTGCACAGGCTGTTACAAAGCTCAAATACATTGTTCTCTCATGGACACTGGCATTTAAGAAAAGCAAGGACATTTCTCCTCCCCCAGCGCCTCAACGGCTTTGAGGATAAACTGATATACAAACATGCCTCTAATCCATTTTATTGATTTCTATTTGACTTTTAAATGTTGCCCGGTTGGGTTTCTGCTGAGAATGTGTGGGATGGTCATTTACATACAAGGCCCCTACAACGGTACTGCAGGGGAGATGTTAGCTATTATTAAATTACCGTTATGTAACATTCACAATCACAGCTATATAGGAAAAAAATCACATTTTATTATTTTAATGTGTGTGTTCACGTTAATGAGTGACGATATTATGATGAACCTTCAAAGGTGAATCTTACTTTCCTTTTAACAAACCCGTTTGAAAAACAATTAATCCTCATCAGCTGCAACAGTATTACTCCAATTAGCACCGCTGTGGGGATAATTACACATCCTTGTTGACATTTAGTTCTGTGCATTTACTTTGAATGCTCTTTCTTACCCAACCTGCCCCAACAGCGACAACCATTCTCTGTCATCCCCAGTGGCTTTTATTGGCAGAGCCCAGCACTCCTGCTTTTGGACTGGGGGCTATTCATTTTGAACGGAATTATTTCAGCTGCTAGTTGCCCAAAGCCCGTCCGTTTGTGTGGCCTTTCACATCATCTCCTCTCGCAAATGTTAACAATTTTTGTCACGGCATCACCGCCACTGACAGGGATCATCTTTAATTATACAGTTACTTAGAATGGTGAATATATGAAGGCCGGTTGAAAGGATGAGCTTTGAATGGGCTCGTTACACTCCAGATTTGAAAAGAAAATAAACGTCTTTGGTTATGTTGTAGATGTTTAGGCAAAAGGACATCTGTTAAAAATAATCAAATTTGATCAAGTTTCCTTTCATATGATTTCACCCAAAACATGTTTTCAATCGTTACTTTAAGGCTTTTCATCCACATAAAACCCTCCTGTCCCATCAAATTATCTTTATGTTAATTCAGTCACACTGCTTGTATGGTGTTCTTCTATGTGATGCCTTGTGAGGAGAGATGTGGACTGGATTCATCATGGCCATTAAGTGACATTTTGTCCTGCAGCAAAAGATCATCAACATGACTCATTTGCTATTGAATAATTTCTCAAAACAGCTCCAGTTCTACTCAGGGAGGAATATAACACATCCAGCTGGTTATGAGCCACACGATGGCTGGATATAGACAGTGTGTTGTAGCTGGTATAAAATCCAATAGCTCAATGCTCACTCCAAGTTATTAGCTTCAACTTCATTTAGGCTTTACAGAGTTGCCTGTTCTATTTAGTGAAAGATTTCCTTTTTGGCAAGGTTTGGATACATCTTCTCAAATCTTGTCTTGTGTAGTAACACCTCTTATCCGTGACCCCTGGGCATGTCAGGTCAGCGTATGTAACACAACCCTCACCTCATTTTACACTTGGTCAGACATTAGCATTCATTCAACATGCAGCCTTGGGTCCAACATGGGGCCAGAGACACACTGAGATGGGAGGAAGCACACTTACTCAAGCCAGGGGCATATTGGCTTTGTAAACCACAAACGCAATGTGTGTCTGAAACTTGGCCCTGATTCTAACCTTACAGTACATTCCTGAGCCAATGTATCCAGCAATCTCACTGGTCCTGAAAATCCCTGGTTGCTATTTGAACTGCTCTGTAACTGGAATTTGAATGTTTCATCATTACTAGCCATCTACCAGTTTCCCGGGGCCACATAGTATTTCTTCTACAACTTCCAATGTTCAGCCAACACTCCTGTAATTCTCCCAGGAAAGCCAACCTGGCAACCAAAATGATGCAATTCATACACACGATGAAAAGGTTAAGGTTTGATGCATTTACATCCACCACCTCACGTAGATGTTCCCAAGTTATATGACTCCATGAATATACGGAGGCAGGGGCAGAGAAGAGAGGGTCTGGAGGAAAACTTGGGAAACTAAGTTCTTAGTAACTTCTGATATCAGCCTGCCTCAGCTGTGACACAGAGTTGCAGCAAATGTCTTAGCAGTCAGACGGGAAATTGGCTTCCATTGGCTGTTTGTGGCCAGAAGACAGACAGACATAATTACACCCCAAAACTACTAGGACTAGGGGTTTTTTTTAAATCATATTTTACCATGCAGCACTTTATGTTGAGAGTCAACAGAGTGAACATATGGTTGATAGGATGGGCATAATGAGGATACTTAACTCTTTTTATTCTTAAATGTATTCCTAATATTTTGATGTGTTAAAGTAATTCATGAAATAATTAGTAAATGTTTTAATCATATAACAATTAGTCTGTGGTTTTCAAATTTGTTGATTCCTCCATCCATCCATTATCTATACCCAGGTATCCTTTAGAGGGGGTCACCAGCCAATCACAGGGCTGACACAAACAGTAGACACAGGCAACCACACCGCTATTATGATTATTACATAACAGTTTATTAATGAAAGAACAGCAAGTTTGTGATGAGCGTTACCTGTAATGAATGTGAGCCTGTAGTGACGTATTGTTTACGACCAAGAGAAGCTTCCCCCTGCACGAGGTGGTGGATGTAAATGTAGTGATGAAAAAGGATACATAACATTTATCCAGATACAACTTTAAAAATATTAAATATAACATGTGGACATTTATAGACTTACACATCATTCACCACAAGATGCTACTCATGAAAAAATGCAGAGGAGAAGGTGAGAGCCGACCTGTATCTTGCAGTGGAACAGGATGAACGTCTGACATGATAACGCAGGCGCAACTTGCTTGTTTATGTTCGGTTTCTCAATGAAGGAGAAATATTTGATGGAAACATCATCTCACACACACGCATGTATGGAAAGTAACACGATGATGCGTAACTGAAATGAATGTAAAGGAAACCTAAATTTCAAACAGCAAAACAGAAAAAGAAGAAGTGCTCCAGAAGCGTGAACAGACTCAATGTGTAACGGGAGTTAAATGAATTTTGAAATCATCATTACATAAAAACAGCATACTTACACGAGTAATTACATGAAGACAACAAAAGGAAATAAAGCTACATCTTTAGCATTTAATCATGAGTAATATTATCTAAATCAGATTGTATTATATTTTGTGCTGTGTGTGGGTGGATGATAGCATATAGAGAGCTTTGGCAGCATCTTTAATGGTTCTTGAATAACATTATTGCGAGACCCAGCTATAACTTTCTGTCATTAATTCTCTGATTTACCCTTATTCAGTGTCTCCATGCCCCTAACATGGCCCTATTCCCAATTATTGTGTCCTAATTATGCCCCAATTTGACATTTACTGTATATGTCCTTTTTATTGAATTGGTTCAACCATCCACTGAGTATAAATAAACCCTGGATGTCTTTGTTGCTTATAATCTATATTTAAATTCTGTATTTCTACCGACTGCAAATTCCAAACTCATACTTCCCTTTTTGAAATGTCACAGGTATTTAGCTTAGTCATTTTCTAATCGTATTCAAATAGGAAGCTCTAAAGGTCAATGAGGCTTGCTCTTAACCTGGGAACACTACACACACTTTCTCCACGCTCACCACAAATCATCGGAATTGACTTGAAAAATGTCAGTCATAATTATACTGCCAAATAAAACTGAGCAACGGTGAGAGCGGAAATGCTAGCAAGTTCCAAAAGTGGCACAGAACGCCACGGAAAACTTCACATGAAACACTTCAGTAAATTAGATAGAACAGCCACTTTCTGGGATTTATTGGGGGCATTTTCTCTCCTCTAAACAAGTCTGAAATGATCCAATTAACACTCTGGCTTTTTAATGATTTGGGCCAGTGGCAGTTGTTTTCACTCCACTCAGAGAAACGCAGTTCGTCACAAAGGACAGAGGACAGTACACAGGAATCCGCACAGTCCAGAAAACACACAACACAAGGCATTCACACTCTCACAGAGCACAATTAGCAGTGGTAATCACAGGGACACGATACAATACGTATGCTATGCCGCCAACAGATTATTTCATGATACAGGTCTTTCTCAGATATACTGCAGACAATCATCAGCAGGCAGCAGGGCAGCCAGGACAATGGTTGCTGCCCGGCTGAACCATATAAGCTGAATGCCCTAGTGACGAGGGATTGACGTGGAACAGGGTTGATTGAGGAGATAGGGGACAAACTTGGAAAACAACGCTTTACTGTCTTCATTCCCTGCGCCCACACCTCAAAGCTCCAGGAGACGTCACAATATATTGCAAATCCACTGTATGTTGTTTACAAAGCACATTTACTGTACAGCCTAGTTTCCCATAATATAAAGTATCAAAATGCACAAAGCTCCACATTCACCTTGAGAATTTTTTAAAAATAACTCTGGAATAAATGCACAAAAATAAGGGACAATTCACAAATGCACATCCAGTGCTGGATACGGAAACATTCAAGGAAAGCATTCAGTTGTAGAAATGAAATAATTTTTTTGAAAATGTGTTTCTATCCATTTAGGGGAACCAAGGCTAATAAAACTTTAATTTTGTGGATTAGGAATCATTTCTGTTTACAACTTTGCTATTATTGTGTTACATTATTGATTCATTGGGTTCTGTGAGTGTTTATTTTAAATGTTCATTTGCAGACTATAAATCACGCAACTCTCAGACTTTATGATCCCAGGGGCTCAAACCATGAAGCACATATTCATCATCGCATCAAAAAACTCTGTTGGAAAGGCACTGGTGTGAGAGCCAGACAAGGTTTTATACTGTTTTTTTAAACTTTATTGTTTATTTACACATACACTGTATGTGTATGTGTATTGCAAGGCTGATCTTTTTTTCAGTCTGCTGCTAAGATGTGCCTGTGGCCATCTGACTAGATACATCCATTAATAAAAAACCAGTGTTGTGATGAGATCATCAAGAAACAGACGGAGAGGTTCATCTCGTTACACTATCTGGACAAATTGCCTCCGTCTTTTATGTATCCATCACTCAAGGAGCAGTTCTGAAAGGGCTATTAGGTCTAATTAAATAAGGATAGTAAATAGATGGAAGGGCAAAGCCTAAAATGGTGATACAGCAGCAGCTGACAAGTGTGGAGAATATAACAGGCAAGGAAGAAAAGGAAACGCTTGCCTCTTGTTTCTAAACCATTTCCACAGGCTTCTCCTGGTCCAGACAATCCACGTCGAACAGAATCTGGGACCAGAGTACAGCTGTGCCACTTGTGTGTCCTCCACCTACATGGAAACACAAAGACAGAAAGACTTTGAGATGGCAGTTTGCTGTTTCAGCTTCATTGACAGGCAAGTCTGTTCTGTGTTTTGTTTGTAATTGGCGATCTTGGCCACATGCGGCCATCGTGCAGCGTCTATGTAGGCAGGACAGCTTACAGTACAAGTGCTGTCTGTTACTGTGAAAAGAAAAATCTCATGTCATTTAATTTGTGTAAGCTGAGATTTTAACCTAAGTGGTATTTAGTGAGAACCCTGCTGGAAACACAAAGTGATACATTCTGATGCTGCTCTGCTTCAATGTATTTTCAAGGTCACTTTTAAAGGTACACATAATGTTCGGAGTGCAGATTCAGATACACTAGCAGTAAATTGAACTACAATTTGAAAAAATTTGTGAATTCATTGAACACACTAAACATCAAGTAATCGTCTCAAACGAGTATATACTGTCTAATGGCATTTTCATTAATAAGTATACTTGTAATAAATATACTGTATTAAATATTTGAAGTGGGTGAAAGGCAAGTAGAGGCTATCTTTTTCTGTGTGTTTTTCTGTGTTTCATACATTTTCAAAATAATAGGCGGTTAAAATACAAACTTTGCACTCCTTGTTGGTCTCAATTGCATTATGATTAAAATTCTGTTCCCGTTAAACACTGTAACTTCTGCCCTCACTATCTGATTTATGCAACATTTATATTCTGATGTGCTAATGCTTTTGGTTTGCAATAGCAATACTCTAACTGTTGTTGCTGTAATTTGCATAATCCCATTCTGATTCAAACCATTTCTTAAGGCTTTTTAGCTTATCACCAATAAACGCCAAATTCACAGTACATACCATCAGTATATGATTTAAAGTGTCTAATATTCTTACTTTGTACTAATTGATTACTGATAATCTATGTCAACAATCTGTAAAGGATATGACAACTGCAGCATATTAAATCTTTTTGCACAGGAAGCACCATACAACTGAATCCGTCAATGCTAATAAAACCAAACTGATGTTAGTACTGTACTAAGTAGGCCTACTACATATCAGTTTTATTGTACAGACCTCATCCTAATACTATACTGAAAAGGTAAAACCACTATGAATAAAACCACTTTGTCCAATTAACAAAGCTAGTGAGAATGTTGTTCGCCTGTCACGTAAGACTGCTTAGAATTAACTTTTTTATTGATCAAAATGCTACATATATATTCAAAGCATATAGTAGTAGCATTAGACTGTAAGCGACATGAGCGCATGTGTCAAATGCCATGATAGCTGATGTTAATGCCATGCGCATGCATACATCCTAAATATATCACAACATTAGTGCACCCTTACATAGCACTTACACTTTCTTCACAACTCTGTGCTCTTATGCAGCACATAAATGAAGACAATTTATCCTTGGATATCAAAGGCAAATGGTTGGCTATAAATATGTGCTTTTACCTATACAGTGGACATGCAGGAAGTGATTCACACTCTCTCTCTTCATACAGTGTGTCAGGACACTCTTGACCTCCATTAGCGGATCTCTGAATGATGGTCCTGTATCGAGACTGTGTGGCAGAGGTCCTATTTTCTGTTGCACATGAAACACAAAAAGGCTGTGTTCAGTGGCAGATTAGTTGCACAGTTGAATTTAAGTAAATGTTTTCCAGCAGGAAGAGAAAGTGATGCAGAGACGCAAATGGCTGACATATTAAATTGTGACATAATATCACCATCCCAGTCTAATATCAGGAAAAGATAACTAAAAAACAAGTGGTTTCAGAGTTGATGTGATCCTTATTATCTTGTCCTTGTGTCTGCGATGTCCTCCACTTCACTGCAGTCTGTTTTCGGACACACCACGGTGTAATGGCTTAATTTGGCTCATGCGCCAAGGCTCATTACACAACGCTAATTACTGAACACTGAAAATGCTGCAATTAAGAAAGTGATTACATCATCAGTGGACCTAATGGACTACAGCATATTTACAGAGGCGAGATGTCTGTTCAATTCTTTTAAAAACAATTACATATTTTTTGATTTCCAAGATTCTTACAGTAGACATGTTGAAACCCATTAAAGATCAATTTGCCCGTTGATGTGCCAGCTTAATGTAATTAACACTGTCATTTACTTAAATGTAATCACTGAATACACCAGCGACATCAAGGGAGAGCACATTACGGAACATTTTACACTTTTATACAAGTGGTTACACTATAACATTGTGACGCTTTTCTCACACTAGGGCTATATAACATTTTCATTACACAAATTAATTTTGGATTAATCTTTGATTATTTTCTCAATTCATGAATTAGTTGTTTTATAAACAAAACAATCTAAAAAAGCCAATTTCCCAAAACGCAAGTTGACATATTAGAACAGTTTATTTTGTCTGACCAACTGTATAAAACCTAAATATGTTCAGTTTGCTATAATAGAAAAGAAAACATTCACCTTAGAGAAATTGGAAACAGTAGATTTTTGTCATTTCTGCTTGAAAAATGACTTCAGTTATTAAAAAATGTTGGCCACTGATTTTTCATTTTGACTGACAGACTATTTCAGCTCTAATACTGTGTACCAGGTAGTTAAATGGCAAACACCGGCTAAACTCTAGTTGATTCAAGGTGGAAGTGATTTGAAGCATTTCTTTAGGACAAAAACACATTTTTTCTAAATATTTAATGTGTGCTAGACTTTGATTAACTCTACCACTATACGTTACTAATTTAGCAAATTTACAAAAATGTTGCTATTTTACAAAACCTCCTGCCACTAGTTAGCAATAGCTATAGGAGGTTTTCGACATCAGTATATCTGTCAAATTTTCCAAAGACTGTGGAGCAATCAGACAGGCATTGCTATATTGAGTTCATAGAAATTCATGAGAAGAGCTACCTGGCATACAGGTGGATGGGCAGGCTGTCCATTCACTGAAGGGTGTCACAATGCAGTCTTTCTTGCAGGGAAGCAAACAGGGTCGGACGGTTTCTGGACGAGC
>JAVQJF010129212.1:0-13432 GCA_036023855.1 Gadopsis marmoratus
ACCATGTCTACATGCCTAAATGCATTGAGTTGCTGCCATGTGATTGGCTGATTAGATATTTGCGTTAACGAGCAGTTGAACACGTGTACCTAATAAAGTGGCCGGTGAGTGTTTAATACAGCAATACTTAACAAATGGAGTTAGGATTCCCAAATGTTTTGCATAAAAAAGACCATCTAATAAATGTTAGACATAAATGAGATTAACTTTTATTGACTTGATTTTCAGTCTCAATTTATGCCTTTGTGCCAATTCTTTGCTTGCTTTAGGCCTTTTTAGCGTTCAACTTGAAATACCTTTGGTTTTGTATATTGAATGAAATCTAACTGACACTCCAAATGAGTTACTGTATGTAGTTTGTGTAGGATTTTGTACATCAAATTTTATAACGCCTTCATGTGTTAAATGGCGCAATGAGATGGGATTTTGTATAGAGAATATTTATACACGCAATAAAAGATTTCTTTGTGGAATACATGGTTGAAAACTGTTACACGAAACATTACAAGCCAGTCGCACGTCATCGAGGTGCTTTCTTCCTTCAACCAAGCACAACATCCAAGAACCGGCTTCTTACACGTTGGTCACTTTATACTTTTCTTCACACTTCCAAGCTTTGGTTTAATGAGATGATTCACATTTCCAGCCATGCAAAGACTTCATAAAGGTATCAAGTCAGCTAAAGGGCTGCAGATCTTGTGTTTAAAATGATGATTAGTGTAAAAGACTTAACTGTTTTTTTCAGAAGAATGAAGTTCTGTGAATGCATTTTTGACATACCAATATATGAAATGATATATGAAACGCCTGTTGACTCCCATATGTGAGCAATTCATGGAAAATTGCTGCCAAACGATGCCTAAATAGACGGTGTAGATTTTGTAACGGCTACAAGTGTGACCTTCCTTTAAGGAAAACTTACTTTCAACACAAGCATGTAGAATAAATTGAACATTTTATTCTTGTAAAACACTGCACAGTGGAAATATTAATTGCACAAACTAATGACAAATAGATGGAAAAATCTTAGATTAGCGGAGGGGGGGGTGATAAATTTGATGGAGGCTCTTCATTATTACTGAAGCAATATGTGTTTAATTATAGGATTTATGCGATCAGTCAGGAGGAAAAGAGATTTGTCCTCGGATGAGGAGATACTTTTTTACTTAAGTAAATAAATGTTAATAGTTTTGCTACTTTGACATGAGTAAATCATTTGAATGCCTCTTTCATCACTGCCCACCACCAGCAAGTGTGGCTCATTAAATGAATAGTGACTGTCCTCAGTCATGCTGCGGGACAGCAGGCACAAAATCCTCAGTGTCGGTGCTTCGTGCCCACTGGCTACCTCTGCTATGACACCGGTTTGTAATATGAGCGATTGGGTTTTTATGTGGGAGCGACAGCTGTGACCTGTTGGCCCCCTTTAATATCACTGGATCTTGTGCAGAGATGCTGTGGGCTGCGATAGGGGGGCTTTCAGTTCTCACGGGGTACTGCCATAGAAATAAATGGTTTCTGTTTTAAATGTATTTATGTATCTATAGGCATGTCTCTGCTCAGGTGTGCCCTAATTTCCACCTAACCATTTACGACCGATTAGTCAGAAACTGAGGTTTATGAGCAGAGTTGGGGTTTCTTTGAGAATGCACACACAGTGAGGTGCAGACCAGCGTCGGCTTTCACGTCCATCAAAAGCCCTTGAAAATGAAGGCACGTGGCACAACTCCTCTCCACTACACCATGGTTTATCTACCAAACATTTTGCCTTCATCAGGGTGGTGTCTGAGGTCGTGGGACATACCAGGTATACATGTCTGCTCTTGAGTGCCATCTTCTGGCCTCTCAGAGGACGTTCAGGTGCAGACGATATACAGACAACTTTATTCTATATGACGCCACGTGAAAACAAAAGGAGGATCTATTTCTAAAGGAAACCTGAGAGGCTGAATTTATTTTGTATTCTCAATTATATATATTTAATATATCTAACTCGGTCGAAAGCCTTGTTCTTAGTCTTTCACACTCAACTTGGAAAACTACAGCCGGTTCTGTTTGTTCTAGTGTACTGTGCTCCTGGACCGTATTCTGAATTTTTATCTGAATTCTGTGCGTTCATCAGGTTTAGTCCTTAAAACAGATACAATATGTGGATGTGCAAACATTCCCTACACTAGATGTATATATTATATATTCTTATATGTTTAAGATATATAATTGAGAGGGGAGAGATTTGGAGAAGTTGTTCCTAAAGAGGGTCCAGGGAGTGGATTGCTGAATTGGACAGAGGACTAGATGTTGACTGAACATTTACTTAAAGCATATAAATATTAAGAGATTTGAGTTTAGTGTATTTAGAAAATGAGGTTGAAAGAGTACAGACTGTTGGAAAATGGATATTCAACCCATTTCCCCACTGATGAGTTCTGAGAAGTTGGTTGTATTTGTATATATTTTGAATTTATGGTCATTTACGTTTCTCTTTTATCCCCTAGGCGTGAATATGGTATTTTGTAAAAAATGTTTTTTAAAAAGATGATGGTATGTTTGTGTGCATAGTACCTCTGGTGATCTACAGGTCACAAGGCTGATCAATGGACCTTATAAGGAAACGTCCAACAACCTTAAACACCTCCCTGATGAAGGCAAGACGCTCAACCTTTGGTGAGGTGAATAAACCATGGAGAACACATTTAACAAATACCAAGTCATATCCCATGCTTTGATGCTACCTGTCTGGAAGAGAGCGCATTAAGAGCAATGATTTCTTCCCTTTTATACTTTATATACAGCCTGTTTCAAAAGAACAAAGCATGCAGATAGACAGGAAAAGATCAAAGGTTCAACAGACGCTGGATGCTCCCCGACGAAAGACAAAAAACCAGCTATATAAATGCAAAACCACATATTGCAGGACGTGTAAAGATGACATCTGGAGCACATGGTTAGAGATTTTAATAAGGTGATATGTTGGTTGCCGCACCTTATTAAACGCTCTTACTATAACCTTAAGCTTCAGGTCGATACCGCTCTCAACTATTCCTTTAAAGCCTTTCATGTCACTTTCTCAGCCCAGAGGCCCTCTGGCTCAGACAAAGCTGTCCCTGCTGAAGGTCCGGCCGGTGTTGGTTGTGGCTCTGGTTGGTCGGCTCTTCCTGCCTTCAGAAAACAGCGGGGTCACCAGAGTCATTCTGGACGTCGAGTCCCGCAGCATGTAGGCCTGCCTAGTCTGGGCGGTGGCATAAGTGGCCGGTTTCTGTTGCCGTTTTGGAGAACTGCTGACATAGTTGAAACAGGAGATGCATGGTGAAGTTACTTATCTCGATGTTTCTACTCGTGCGGTTCCTGTTTTTTGGCTTTGATATAGTCTACAATACAGATAGTCACAGTCAGGAATATAGGTAATAGTGTTTAAGTGAAATATAAGAGGTTTTATGTTTACCTTGATGGTATGCCTTCTTTTCCAGAGAAGTAGGTCAGCACTGTCCCTCCAGAGAGGAGAAGGATGGAGCCTCCCCAGCCAATGAAAACTGCAACTCCAAGTTCATATCTGAACAGCAAGTATGGTTTTGTTTTTCTGCACTTTTTCTTTTACTTTGAAATATCACTTACAGGGATCATACCGCTTCAAATGTACTCACTTTTGTGCCCTGACATTTGGATCCAAGAATTCTCTTATGAATTTGTTGGCCCACCATGAGTAGGTGATCATACCACAGAGTCCTAATGGAAAATATACCTTAAACATCCTGAGTGCGTAACATTCAGTGTTTCAAAGTTAAGCGCTCAAACCAAAAATAAATGTTTTGTTTTTTTTTACCTGACACCAGGTAGGTTATACCGCCTGCAAAGGTCACCCTGGCATTGGCAATGTCTGATCCACCTAGTTTAGTGCATTTCATGCCTACGAGGGTGAGGACGCTTCCGAAGAAGCCAGTGATGACGGCACAGACAGCGAGTGCTCTGCAAGCGTGCAGAAATCCTGAAAGAAAACGGGCAACAAACGCTTGAAAGATTTTCAAATGAGTATGTTAAATGTACCATAACGCACTTCACCTGAATACATTTCTATTGATTAGTGCCTCTTACTGTACCGTGTTATCTAAATGGGCAATCTTTGTCACTGCAAAACCTTTTAACTGGAGCCAAATTCATTAAGGGACTGTATGAAAGAGGGCGAGAAGAGGGAAGGTTTTGTAGGGAGGGTAGTCTGTTTTTGAAGTGAGAGCTGGGGAGGCTCTCTTAATGTTTTCTCATCCCAGATTAATTCTTCCCTTTCAAGATTTCTTGTAATAAATAAAATATTTTCAATTCTGGGGAAGGTCGTGCTTTGTCATGAAAATAAATATTCGATTCATCCGCCCTCTCTTCCCCAATCATTTTTGCACGGCCCCTAAATCTTTCAACTACTGATGATTAAAGCTTAATAAAAAGGTTGTCAGGGAATCCTACCAGGCAGGCCCAGCAAGGAAGGGTAAACCTTACAGTCGGACACCCCCGAGGTGTCTGAGATGCAGTCCTTCCACAGGTTGGAGTAGTAGTTGGAGGTGGTCAGCACGATGCTGCCCACCTCAGAGAAAGTCCAGTACTCTGTGGGAAGAGTGGAACACACCAGCATCCAGCCACACAGGCAGGACACGAAGCAGCCGATCTCCATGTACATCACCACCTGACTGTACTTCATGGTGAGAGCTGCTCCTCCAGCAGAAAGCGATAGAGATGAAAAATGATCAATATCCGTTAAATATAGAAAGCAACGTTCGCGTTTGAACCACGTCCCACTGTGGGAAACTGGCCTGAGCTCTCCCTCTAACGTCTTGCAGAGGTGCAGGTGTCAGCCCAGCAGTTTCTCATCTTATCTTTATGATTGTTTTGCCGCGTAAGCATCCTCCGTGTTCCCAGCACTCGGGCAGGAAAGGCGAGGGATTACGTCTTGCTGGGATGAACCCTTGTTTTGTTTTATTTCCTCATTGTTGCAAAGGGGTTTTTTTTTTTTTTTTTTTTTTCTTCAATAACTTTTTCTTTTTTTGTGACCTCATTAAAACCCAAAATGTACAAGAGTGTTGAAGTGGTAACCCATCACTTAGCCCCATGTGCATTACTTTTGTTTGTTTTTGTTGCCATAAAACTCCAATAAGAGAACAGAAAAATTCAATCCACTGTATTTAACCATGTTTAACAGTTGAGACCCCAAACGGAAGTCACTTTCTTTTAGCATGTGTATAAAAGTCACAAAGCATCAAGCTGATAAAACAATGTTTTGTTTGGTGACATTTGGCTGGATGCACTTTTTTCCTCTCGACACTTCTTCTGGGATGTCTGCTGCAGAGAGAGCGTTGTATCCAGTCAGCTTATAATGTCATTAAAAGACCACGTTAATGCAGCTTTGACGGATCTGCTTTGCAGAGTAAAAAAGCTGCCGTCACTCTGTTTTATGTCTAAACAATAACCACCCGCATCTGAAACACCTGCATGAGGGAAGGCCGGTGACACGTGGGGGGGGGGAACAAACCCCAAGACCGGGGTCTTCTGAGGTTTTGTAAATGCGAACAAGTCATATTCACAGCTGACCAGATGGAAAGCAGAGGATGTTGTTAGCATCCTGCTCTTCCTTTTCTGGTCTCCACTGATGTGCGTGAACTCCATTCCAAAAAAATAAAACGTGAGCGCTGGGCCAATCAAGCCGATGCATAGGCCAGTCAGTTTCCCCCCTGGCTGCCTGGATGTGCGCTGATCTGTGACATAAATGCATTCGTTCATGGCTAAAATAATCACTGACTTACTGTATACTTAAAATTCTATGAGCATTGGCAATCAAAGGAAATCTGATTATTTGTGCCCACGTCTGGCACATTACAGTAAGTAAATAAATGTGATTATAACAATTTAATTAGTGAGGTAGGTGGATTTTGTAAACTTTGGATAGAGCCGGGCCAGCTGTTTCTCCCCGTTTCCAATATTTATGCTAAGCTAAGCTAACCGTTACCAGACGGAGATGATAATTGTATCATTCTTATCTAAATTGCTACAAGAAAACAAAGAGGCTTATTTCCCAAATTGTCCACCTATATGACTTTTCATAATTGTTTTTTTACAGTAAATTGTGATAAATTGTACTATCAAGTGCTACACATCTTTGTTTTCAGAAAATTAAGCTTTAAGCAATTATTTAACTTTATTATACAGTAAACATGGACAAAAACACTTAAAAATTGACATTTTTATTCAAAAACTTGACGCAACCAGCAATTACAAATTCATAAAATTATACAGCAGTCCAATAGAATGACTCTTTAAATTCGTTTTTCACCACATCCAAAAGCTGTTTCAAACTCTTACTGCAATAAAATAAAAAGGTTTCAGCTGCAACTTAACCCATTTATGACGTTTGCAATCAGATCAGTCATTTTATTATTTCATATCATTACTTATTATTGAGGCTATTATCCTCGGTCACAGTCTTTTCTCCTGCATTTAACCAAGTTGACGTGCATGAGGTGCGTTCTTATTTGCCCACCTCCAGTGGTCCATAGCAAGCGTGCAAACCACAAAGTCCCAGCCCAGTATGCAGAGCAGCAGGCCTGGGATCTGAGCCGGTCAGAGCCTACAACCAGTTCAGTATAAGTAGTTCCTGAGATGTTTAGACGTTGTAGCACTTTCGATTTGAACGTGTCTACAATACTGCATTTGTGTTAGCAGTTAGCAGTCTCATGCTAATGGGGACTTGAATTCAACTGGAAAAGCAGATCCAGTAATGCCAGATGCGAAGGTCTTTAATGCCTCGCTACCTTGAAAGGAAGTGGTCCACCAGTAATTCAGAAAAATAAAAGCCGTGGAGGTTTCGCTTCAGATTAAAGCTGTAGAATTCTAGTCCTCTTGCAGCGGCTGCTCGTGTATTTGTGTGAAGGTTTGAAGTGCAGCAAAGCACGTGCTGTTCACTGCCAACGAGACCTCGTCAGCCTGGTGGTGGAGTTTTACTTGTTGTCTAAAAGGAGACTATTTTAAACGGATGTTATATTGGATGAGCATGTATTGTGTGTAGTGAGAGGTTATTTTGTCCTTCACACGATGACCCGCATTTATTCAAATATAAGAGTTTTTGATGAACCCGGTGGTCCGCGCCGTCTTCGGCGGCTGGCCCGACTCGGCTGTGCGTTCTGATCTTGAGGAAATGCCGGATACGTCCGAGCGCTCAGACTTGAACGACAGTTCGGACACAGAGGACGCCGTGGTCTTGGAGGTGTCCTCTGACACTGTGGACTGAGCTGTGGTGGTGTCGTCTTGCTCGGGGTCTGGTAGTGGCGCGATGTTCATTACTCTGTAGAGAGAGACACGTTATTGTTAAATATGTCTGCGGAACCCGTCTCAAAAAAGGCAGAAATGCATTTTATTTTTGTATGTGTGAGCAGCTGTGGCTGTTTTAATCACTCCCATGTATGCAGGCATGTGGCAAGGATTATAAAGAATACTCCAACTTCCCTTAATGCACCAAAACATTTTTTATATTTCTCATATTTTATCTGTTCAGTAAAAACCTCCAGGTATGTTTTTGGCATTTCTTCTCAGCAATGGTGCTTTAAATTGGCCAATACTTTGGTTTATGTTCAAACACAATATGCTGAAAAACTAATGACATTCCCATAATCCTCAGGTGTACTTTGTGTTTACACAGCTTTATACTGTCACTAGTGTGGCTTGTATAATTTGGAGTATGTATCTCTCCCAGGTTGCTAAAACCCCAAAACCACAGACACTACCTGCACAGTGGAGGCCAGCAGTAAACGCAACATTGGCAGATTACAGTACATCAACATGGCAGAAGGTTAGCAAACACTTGCCTCTTTACACATCCAGAAGATACAGAACAACATTATGCTTCATTATGTCTACCTGATTGTCCAATATTCACTCCTTTTAGCTCTGTTTTCGTCCTCTGCCAACCAAATGTCTGACTCTTTAGCTGATAAATGCTCCACTATGTTCATCAGCTAAAAGTGGTGCCTGTGAGAGCTGTCGAACTGATGCAAAGCCGTCAAGTTAAACCAAAAAATGAATAGAAAGATATTAATTATATAGCCGCCTTGGATGCTAGGATGGGTTTCGTTCCAATGAGAGGTTGACTGGTGACCTAGACGATGTGCAAGTTCAGGTTGTCAAATCAAGCTAGACATCAGTCATGTGACTGTAAAATGTTTTGTTATGCGCCTCTTGTCACTATCGGCAGCAGGATGTCCTCAAATATGTATGAGCAGATTTCCATCCAGTTGGTGTGGATTTATGCTCTTTGAGCTCCTTCTAGTGTTGAAATTGATGCATAGCATGCTGTTTATTCTTTCCTCATTTAATCAAGAAAGCTTCTAAAACACCGGGCCTCTGTCTGTTTACACCAAAGGCTTTAGGGTTGTATTACACCCACAATGAGCGTCTGCACACGACGCCCCTTAAAGCAGCTCAGTACAAACAGCCTCGTGCATTTTGGATAATGAATCACTCCTCTTGAGCACACGGGACGCTGGCATTTATTGGGGAAGTGGAGAGTGGAGTTATTCCTCACTTCCCCAGAGAACGACAACAGCATGTGTTTGCACTCACGTGTCCTCTCCTCCACAGAGCGGCGTGCACACCGACCACAGATAGAAGAATCCGCCAGTCGTGTGGATGGCCGAGCCGACCCAGCCGAGGAACAGCGGGGTGCCAAGGTCATACCTGTCGGCGTTAAAGCGGAGAGTCTGTGATCCTAATACGTCAACATTCATGTTTTATTAGACTCCTTCTTGCAGAAACAGGTTAAGTCTTTACGTTGACGCCTGTTACTTACTTCAGTCCAATAAAGTCAGGGTTGAAGTATTCCACAGAGACGTACTGTGCGTAAACAGCGTACCCACATGTGGACAGCAAACCTGAAGAGAAATCATGTTGAGCCAAAGGAAAAAAACTGGTGCTTTCTAAAAATATTTGTAACCTGTGATTAGTAGTCTAGGCCTATTTGTTGTTCATTGTTTTCCAGCGAGAACAGTCTTAAGAAATCAAAAATTTGAAACAGCTGATGCTGCTAGCATGGCTAGAAATAAATGGCCTGCAGACCAACCGCTGTATACAGATTTCTCAAATTGTTGAAAATATTAGAAAAATCCATTCTATATTTTCCAAACTACTGTATAGTCCACATGACTCTCCCTAATTGAACGGCCAAAATGATTTTCTGTGTATACATTTGTCAAAATCACACAGATACTTAAAAGCCAACGAGGAAGATTTAAATCGAGTTACCAAACAAATCTGTTTTTTCGGCTATGCAGAAATCCAGAAACACATAGCCTATGCTGCATGTAGGCAACACATAAACATCCACCAGAATCTGCAGATAATTAAAAAGCAGTTCTTCAGTGTTGTGCAGAGATGCCTGGTTGGATGATTTCAAGTCAAACACAAACTGAATGGAAAAAAATGAATGAATGATAAAATGAATGATAAAATGGTAGTTTAATCATGTTTAATCATGAGGCTACAATTCTTATATGAATGGCCACACAAGACTGAATTTTCAATGCACATATTCTTCTCTTTACATGCGCAGCTTGTACATCCATCTGCTGCCCGTCCTCTCATTAAAACTAGAACGTTACCGCTGATTACATGGCACCATCCGCCGGTGTAGATCTTCTTGTACTTTGACCGGTCTTTCCCTCCAATGAAGGTGCACTCCATACCCATCAGACTTAGCAAAAACCCCAGCATGCCCAGGGAAAGAGCTGCCATCAGCAGGCCCCGCACTATCTGGATGTAGCCTGGGGTCACACAGCAAGACACAAATAGACATTAATGAGAATCTACATGTCAGTGGAGCTCATGACATGATTAGTGGGGCACTAGGTTTTGTTAGATAAGGTGGAAAATGTGTTACCTACCCTCCACAGACCAGAGCACAGGGTAATCGTAACAGTTGCTGACAGCAGTTGAGTCTGTATAGCAGGATCTCCACAGGCTGGACCAGTACCAGGCCACCTTCATTATGGCGGAGCCCCCCATGCCCCCGATAGAGGTGATCTTCCAGCCCTCCATGGCCATGGTGCAGGCAACAAAAATCCAGCCTAAAACTGTCATCAGGAAACCCCAGATCTGGACCACACGAATATGCATCTTGTGTGTCGATTTCCTGTCTAGATTTCAGATCCAAGGAAGGATATTTTTCTCAAGCTTCTATTTCCAATTGTGATGCTTTTCCTTTCTTTTTTGTTTATGATCTCGGATGTTCGTCCCTTACTCGCGCAGAAGACATGTGCATCCTGAGCCGAGCGTCTACTTTTCAGATGTCAAAGTGGCCGACCGACCAGCTGCTTGTCTCGGAGAAAGAGGACGACGAGTGCGTCACAGGTACAAATCAGGCGTTTACTGTTGTTTTCCAGGTACTGCTGTACATGTGGGTGAGAGACAACAGTCACTCAGGTTCCCATGGGCCACAGTGGAATCTGGACTGAAGAGTGCTCAGCTAAGCATTTATCTCAAGTTACCAAAGCAACTTCATGCCCCTATCGGACCGTTGTGGACTTTCCAATGTGCAGATTATATTATTATATTTCACTTTATAATAGCCAAATTGAGAGTCAAATATTAAAAATTTGAAACTTAGAAATTAGAAGCATATATATGTGAATACCTAAATATGAAGAATTCCTTATTAAAGGAATATTCCAGTTTGTATTGCACTTCCATAAAATTCAGGGACTCATAAAGGGCAGATTTTACTTGGCCTCTGGCTTTAAGCTGCTAGTTATTAGTAATTTTACCAAGACCTCACTGTGCTGTGGGTCTCATAATTACAGCATAACATCTTTGTGCTGTTATAATTAGAGCTAAATCTGAGGTAATGAGAGTTGGGAGGAGTGATGAATGTTTGGACGGGGATGAAAGAGCTCCTCTTTGTTTCTGAGTCCTCTAGGCTTATGACAAAGTTATTTGTAGTGGTAGGGAGATATTGGAAATGGTGGGCCGCTGGGTAACCCTAATTTGTTTGGTGAGAGTGGCTTTAATTAGCCTGACACAAAAAAAAAAAGAACAAAAATGAACAACGGAATACTTATGTGACCTGAGCAACCCGGGGTTTTATTAAGAAGCTGCAACAACATACCGGCAAATAACAAATCGAGCCAAAGTTATTATAGTTAGTATATTTTGATCATGTCAAGCGCAAAGGACGCGATTTCAACTTTTACATATTGTGATTTTTTTTTTTCTTCAGCTCTGTCAGCCATTAAATGTGCAGTAATACTGCTCTCTGTGGAGGGACGTGGCTCTGTGCTCTCAGGCTTCCGAGGTGAATACTTAGGTAAGTGTTGGACACATTTATTTTGCTTGTGACCCCTTAATACAAAGCAATGTCTTCTTCTGTCGCATTACCCTGAGCATATAAAACTATACAATCAACATATTAAAGAAGCACTAACAAATGTTCTTCTTATATTTTTCCATTTATTTAATTCAGTGGCAGCAACTTGCTACACACATGAATGTTTGAGGTGTGTGTGAGAGTCGAATGTCTCGACAACTATTGGATGGATTTCCAAGGACTTTGGTGCAGTCACTCGTGTCTCCCTCAGGATGAATTGTGATCACTGTCCTTTTCTTTTAGCTCCTTCGTCAAGTCAAATGTTCAGTTCATCCCATTCTTTGGTTTACGACCAAATATCTGCAAAACTGATGACATTCCCATGAGCCTCAGCTGCACTCTGTGTTTAGTGCTATGTAGCTAGTGTTACCATGCTAACACTAGCTACATAGCACTAAACACAGAGAATGTTTTATATAAATTATACGGTATATCACAAGAAAACACAGAGTTAGAGAATAGTCCGAAATATAAACATAACTTGGTGTAACTGAATTTCTTTCTGATTAAAACGTATTGTTTTTGTCATTTACTACCCAGGTAATCATCTCACAACTCCTTAAATTAACCTTGTAGTCCCAACTCCCAGGTTGGGGAAACCACCGGTTTAGGTTAGCTGCACTGTAAGAGCAGCACACTGTGAAATTGAAGGGTACTGCACAGTTGATATCATTTTATTTTACAGAAGGATGATCGAGAATGTCAGAATATACCAAAAGACTTGGCTGACATCTTAGAAATGATTAGATATCTAAAGTACTGTGAAGAAATGTATTTTCAAATGAAGCTTTAAGGATTTTGTCTCTGTGAGGTATTAACTTGTAACCAACAACAACTCAATTTGGATATAACAATTGTGAGCTGTTACATATTTAAATGTTTCTGTCAAGAGAAAATCATTTCAAAAGTATAAGCTAGAGGTAAAGGTTTTAACATCCATATACTGTAAGTAATGCAGACATTAGACAGTACAATACCACCATTATATCAGAGAGCATTCTGCAGAGCCCAGGACACCTGACACTTGGGGTCTGGGCTTCCTATTGATAATAATTCCGAGGTGGAGATGGATGGCTGATAAGAGGGGAAACCTCCGGTCGGGCTTCCAACTCTGCATAGCCATCTCTGGGGTCAGATGTGACCTAGTAACCCTTGGCGGACAGATCGGCCAATAAAACTAGAAAAGCATATTCATATGATTCATTTTTCTGCTTGAGAAATTTAATCCGATGCAACTGACTGGTGTGCTCTATTTCCAACAGCAGACGATTAACTGGAATTACATCATAGCTACACAGATTTTAAAAAGTAATCTATTTTTATTGTTACTTATTAAAATAATATTTGGTCACATTTACATTCTGTTGCTTCCAAAACAGCACGCTTATGATGTGACTAACAATGAAAACGCATTGAAAATGGAAACAGTAAATTCTATGAAAACAGAACAGCTTTAAATGCTGTTACCTTTTGTGGAAAAATGCAAAACGTCATGTTTACAATCAATGAATTTACAAATTCATATATTCATTCATATTGCATGAGCTATCTGGGTGACATTCTCTAGTTTTAATGGAAATAAAAGCTATGAAATGCTTCAAAATCTATTGCAGACTCCCATAAATATTGATGTCCAATTGGCATTTGATTCAAGAATTATTAAAATAGTTGTCCAGTCTGTGAGACAGGCAGGAAAGGGCAGCTTGTTGAAGGTCACCGTTGAGTTTGAACGGTGTTTTGTGCCAAATCAAATTTCCTGCCCTAAAAGAAAAGCAAGCGTATCTTTTACACACCGACCATTGACAGAAAAGTCCCAAAAAAGCAGCCATATTTAAGAAGACTTCAAATCAATACAATATGTAAGCTGTCACACGAATTACTCATTCCAGCAGTTATCTTCAGAGGGTTGAGCAGTGAGTGCTGTTCTCGGCTTTTACTGGTGACCACAAACTGTAATGATAAATTCCAACAGTCAACTCCTATACGAATAAGATAGTCCAATTTCACACGTAGGCATTTCTTCCGAACTGCCTCGGCGGCTCCCCT